>JBAMJV010006953.1:0-40129 GCA_037951105.1 Echinarachnius parma | reverse complement strand
TTGGGTGGGTTTTGTGGGTGGGTGGTTGTGGGTGGTTGTGTGGGGTTGGGGTAGGTTGTGGTGGGGGTGGGGGGTGGGGGGTGGGTGGGGGGTTGTGGGTGTTGTTTGGTGTTTGGGGGTTGGTGTTGGTTTGGTGGTGTTTGGTTGGTGTTGGGGGTGGGGTTGTTGTGTGTTTGGGTTGTTTTGTGTTTGGTGTGGTTTGGTGGGGTTGTGTGTTTGGTGGGGTGGTGGGTTGGTGTGGGGGGTTGGTGGGTGGGGTGGGTTTGGGTGGTTGTTTGTGGTTGGGGGGGTGGGTGGGTTGGGGGGGGTGTGGTGGTGTGGTTGGTTGTTGGGGGGGGTTGGGGGGGGTTTGTTGTGGTTGGGGTTGGGGGTTTGGGTTTGGTTGTTGGGTGTTTGTGGGTGGGTGTGGGGGGTTGGGGTGGTTTGTGTGGTTGTGTGGGGGTTTGTGGTGTTGGGGTGTGGGTGGTTGGGTTTTTGGGTTGGTTGTGGGGTTTGTGGTTGTGGTTTGTTGGTGTTGTGTTGTTTGTGGGTTGGGTTGTTGGGGTTGTGGGGGGTGGTGGGGTTGGGTTTTGTAGTTTGTGGTTTGTGGGTGTGGTGTGTGGGTGGGGTGGTTTGTTGTTGGGGTGGGGAGGGGTTGGTAGGGGGGGGGGGAATTAGGTGTTGGGGGGATTTGTGGTGGGGGTGTGGGTTTGGATTTTGGAGGTTGTTGATAGGAGGTTGATGTAGGGAGTGAGTGGGTAGTGTTGTGGAATTAGTTGTTGATGTTGGGGTGGGTTAGAGGAGTTTTTTTGTTGTTATTATATTAGATGGGTTTGTTATTAGGGGTGGTAGTAGTGGTTTATTTTAGTTGTTGGTAATTATAAGGGTTGGATTGGGGTTTTTTATGTAGTTGGGGTAAGGAGGGGGTAAATGAAGGGGTGTGATTGTGGTTTGTGAGTGTGTGGTTAGGGGGGAATTTGAAGATTTTGTATTGGGGTTGGGGGTAAGGGAGAGGTATGGGTGGGGGGGGTTATTGTTTATGGTGTGTGGGTGGGAGGGGGGGGAGGTTGGGGAGAGGTAGGGGTTTGGATTGTTTAAATTGATTTTGGGGAGGGAGTGTGAGGGTTTGTGGTTTTGTTGTTGAGAGGTTTGGTGTGGGATGTTGATGTTTTATTTTTTAGTATGAGAGGGGGTTGTGGAATTGGGTGGAATGAGGTGTGTGTATATAGGGTGTATGATAGATTTATTGAAGGTTGGTAGTAGGGGGTTAAGAAGATTGGTGAGTTTTGGAATAAGTTGGTAATTGTATTTTGGGGAGGAGTTGGATGGGAAGGTTTGAGTGGATAGAGGTGAGGTGATGGGTTGGGTAGTGGTGGGTTGTGGATGTTTGGGTGTAGTGGGTTATATGGTAGAGGGAGGTTTGTGTTGGAGAGGGGTGGGATTGTTGAATGGTGGTGTTGTGTTAGTGTTGAGGTTGTTAATTGGGGGAACTCAATTGGGCAACGCACTCTGATAAGGTGTGTGGAGATTCATATGTTTTGTACACAAATGTTTCATGTTTTAGTTTTCTTCATTGTCACATTTTCTTTCCCAACTCATGATATGTTATGTATAAAAGCATTCTAGAAACATATGTTGAACTCGAACGAAGGGTAAACATAAATTTTGAGAACATTGAGACATAACTGAAATTTTGTGTACAAATGTATGGGGAGTTGTCACAACTTTGCCAGAGTGCGTTGCCAATTTGAGTCACTCGAAGAAATACATGGCTCTTTTCAAAGAGCCATATTTTCCTTATTTCTTGGACCGATTGTGCTCAAATTTTCAGAGGCTGTTCATTATATTTAGTGTATTATAGTGCATACAACAATTTGTCTGGATTTAATTGTCCTTTAAAAGATATTTACGATTGAAGTGTTCAGATGTTAAACTATATCCACTGGATATTCGTAACAGTGTACAAAGGCAGTGCAATGAGTTCGTGTATATCACTTGCATTTGTTCTCATTACTCGGCCACATAACGTCCATTTAAACTTGACATGTTCACACAATACCCAGTCGACACATCATATAACAACAATAGTATAACATTGACTTTCAACCATTCATCACTTTTTGCACATGTCAACAAATGTGCTTGGTCCCTTTAGATTTAATATACGCGTCATGTTAACTTTAGTTTCATATAATTATGCACATTTAACATTTTTTTTTAGGAGGGAGAAGGGAGACGAAAAACGTAAGCAAAATGTGTACATGGTCATGATTGTGCTAACTTAATGGCACTTTAAAGTATTTTTCGTAAAACAAATCAGTTTTTACTAAACGAGTATTTCGGACTACTATAGACAACATTGTATGCCTTAAAATGTAGGAAACGGATCATCATAATTTTGGTTGTCAAATTTATTTGGGCCAATTACTTTTTTAAATATAATTTTGAGGCCATTCTCAGAGAATAATACGTGGTGAGGCTTGCAATTCTACACCAGTATACGACTCAACATTTCGACTGTTTGGAATGCGATTAACGCCATCTATTGACAGGAGCGAGAATGTTTTTTATTTCGGGCAGAAAATGCTTCGTTCCGTATCGACTGCTCAGATTATTTCTATTTGTTAATATTATTTTTTTATAATTTCGCCAGTGGAAAATAAACCAAAACGTGACCTAAATGATAGCAATCATTATATACAAACATATAATTACGGTCTGAACGGATGTTGACTGGACACATATGAAAGCGACTACGAGATTTCTCACTTTTCTCTCAGGTGAGTCCTCTTTATCTCAATCATCATTCGTATTTAATAATTTATTTTATCCTTTTCAATATCCTCAACTTCTTCCTCTTCTTCTCTCTCTCCATTATTATGATGCTTGTAGTTGTCCGCCCTTTCTCCCTCTTTTTACTTGCAAAACCATTTAATTTTGTTTTAAATTGTTCCTTCCTCTCCCCCTTCCTCCCCCTCTCCCCTTCTCCTCCCCATCCTCTTCCTCATTCTCTCCCTTCTCCTCCTCCTCCTAACCCCCTCCAATTCTTCTTCATCCACCTCCTTCCTCCCCCTCTCCCCTTCTCCTCCCCACCCTCTTCCTCATTCTCTCCCTTCTCCTCCTCCTCCTCCTACTCGCCCTTCTATTCTTCCTCATCCACCTCTTTCATCTCCCTCTCCCCTTCTCCTCCCCACCCTCTTCCTCATTCTCTCCCTTCTCCTCCTCCTCCTCCTACTCGCCCTTCTATTCTTCTTCATCCACCTCTTTCATCTCCCTCTCCCCTTCTCCTCCCCACCCTCTTCCTCATTCTCTCCCTTCTCCTCCTCCTCCTCCTAATCGCCCTCCTATTCTTCTTCATCCACCTCTTTCATCTCCCTCTCACCTTCTCCTCCCCACCCTCTTCCTCATTCTCTCCCTTCTCCTCCTCCTCCTCCTCCTAATCGCCCTCCTATTCTTCTTCATCCACCTCTTTCATCTCCCTCTCACCTTCTCCTCCCCATCCTCTTCCTCATTCTCTCCCTTCTCCTCCTCCTCCTAACCCCCTCCAATTCTTCTTCATCCACCTCCTTCCTCCCCCTCTCCCCTTCTCCTCCCCATCCTCTTCCTCATTCTCTCCCTTCTCCTCCTCCTCCTCCTCCTCCTAATCGCCCTCCTATTATTCTTCATCCACCTCTTTCCTTCACCTTCACCTTCTCCTCCCCATCCTCTTCCTCATTCTCTCCCTTCTCCTCCTCCTCCTAATCCCCCTCATATTCTTCTTTATCCACCTTTCTCCCCCCCCCCCTCCCCTCCTCCCCCTTCTCCTCCGACCTCCTCCTCTCCTTCTCCTCCTCCCCCGTATCCTCCTCCTCGTCTTAATCCCCCTCATATTCTTCTTCATCCACCTCTTTCTCCTCCCTCCTATCCCCCTCCTCCTCCTTCATCTTCTGTTCTATTTATCTCGTATTCATATCACAATCAAACAAATGAACAAAGAAAGAAGACTTACGACATTCAGTTGTATTCGGTAATGGACGCTTATTATTGACAGTAGTCTACACTCGATGCCTATAAGACTTTATAGTTATACAATGTTGAACGCATGGTTGGTTGCAATTAAAGCACTAGGACACACGAGCTACCAGGGGGCTATATCATATAGTATATAATTATCAAAACACACGTAAATTTCGTATAAAATCACACTTAATATCCGTAGCAAATATTTTGCATTTATCACAATCCGTATAACAAGTAACGTATATAATTATTATGTACTATAAAATTTACATGAAAATGACATGAATACATTTCAACGATAAAATATAATATTCCGTATGAGGTACTCTACACCAAAGTTATAATATGTTTATTCAAAAATACACAAAAATACATATAATATATCTTCCACTATTGTTTCATATGTTTAATATAATCGTATTTATATCACTCGTATATCAAGCGTAATATGTAAATCTGAATGAAAAAAATGTCGAATATTATTTATCTTTAACTATCACCTCGAATATGAGACCATATTTTATCGATTGAGTATGTCATGCGTCGATAAGATGAAATGCGGTAACCTCAAATCGGTCTCCTTTTGGTCTCCATTTTGTCCTTATGTTGATGGTTTGCAAATACATACTAATGACCACGTTATATTGAATCGACATATGTATAGCGTTTACAATATTAAGCAGCTCGGTTTGCATATAATGCCCGGAGCAGGCAGGGCCGACTCGACCTGATCCGACTGTTTTTTTTTTTTCTCAGATGGATCGGATTTGACTCCGATTTAGCCAGTCGGAAGCCAATCGGGCCCGATTCAACATGTTGAATCGGCCGACTGTTGCTTTTAGTCGGGTCGGATCGGGTCGAGTGGGCTCCGTCTGCGCCAGGCTTAATGCTACCAAATACTCCACGTGCATTACCAGCTTCATACATCCACAATACGATAAGAAAATGCTATTTATAGTATATAGAGTGATGTAAATTAAATTCAGAATATAATAGCGAACAGGTGTATTCGTAACAATGATAATACACATTTTGTCAATGTTTATAAATAATTACTAATTGTCATAGTGTTTTTTACGAAGCTGCGGTGGTGTCATTTGGCTAATGAGAGATACAGCTATATGTGTAAACTAAATGTACATATTTTCACTAATTTTTGAGGCCTTCGGTTAAAAAAAAATCAATAAATAAAAGAATAGTGAAAAATTTGACAATCAAAATTTGCATGAACAAGTGAGATCAAACTATATAGCAGTAACGTACAATATACAAAATACATCATTCAAATATGTTAAGTTTTGCATAAGAATTGCATTTTCACTCATCCGTCTGTTCAGGGTAATAGCCTATTCTCACAAGAGTACAAAACAGAACTTCGCAAATATTTCCCCACTTGTAAGGATAATTAATCCCTACAAAAAAATAAAAACTTAACATTTTGTTTCCTCATAAAAAAAACACATTCTATCAGTAATTCCGGAATCAGTGATTCTAAATGATTTTACGCCGTTTAAAGCAGAAAAACATTATTATTGTCTCGTTAACAAGTAAGTAGTTAACGCTGTCCTATTAGATAATGTTAAACATACTATGACGTCAAATTCACAAATGCGCACAGGGTAGCGCTATACAGTCAGAACCAGGCGGAATGTGCAGGTCTGTTGTATACGCAACATACAGAGCACGCGGCGTACGTATAACACCGCGACTTGGTGTTAGATCCTTTATTTGAAAAATGCCACTAATACAGATCTCTAGCAGTAGCATTATAATGTCAAGAACGCGCGGTGTACGTTTTATTATCGCGCCTCCGTACGTGGCAACTCCTATTAGAAAAGCGCCCCCACTGACATGACAACCCAGTAACTTTAACTCGTATCTTCTGACATTCCCATGGAGATAATTCACGGCATGCAATGCTCCAATCATATAATTATATACACAATCAGTTAAGATGTATTTTCAGTAGGATCTTTCATATAAGTTTGGGGTCTCACTACTAACAGTTCCAAATATACGTGTATAACAACGTTACAATCTTTATTATAACGAACCGTCAACGTATCAAGATTTGACCTCTTTTTTGTTTTACTGCATTCTAAAAAATAAAATAACAATGAAACCTTTATTGTTTCAGCACCGGAAAATGCTAGTTTCTAACGGAAAGGAAACCCGATATTGCATTTTTTAAATCGAGTGTCAAAATCATTACCCATTAATTGAAAAAAATGTAAGAAGCTACACTGTGTACATTTAACATTGTTTCACATCCGCATTGTTATATATTCGTTGTATTCACAAATGTTGATACATCTCCACGATACAAAATGTAATACGTATATGATAAAAAAATCAACGGATGATCAATATGATGCATTGAACACGTATTCGTTATCATCTCTGCATAATTTAAAATTTCGTATAATATATGATATAAAAACAAGTCAATTACAAGCACGATTTAATTGTATGGATACTTTACAAGTAAAAAAAAGACAATGAATATCAAACATTGTATAATATGATCATAACAATGATATACCAACTTCGCCCACGCCTTCTTGGGCGAGTCAAATTTACATTGATTAAAATACCGTTCGTATGTAACACCCTTTCATCTTTCTACCACGCCCCCAACGTTTAAAACACGTTATTTCCATCAATTTGCTGAATCTGCATAATGTATTAAATCCTCCATTATTGCTCTATCGTATCTTACAGACATTAGTATGACATCTACAAAGAAGAAACACCGTCAGTTCGGTCCAGGAAAGAATAAACAAAAGCAAAACATATACATAAGTGACCCAACCAAACTGCCGCAACGTATAGAGTTATATACTAACGTAAATACATCATAGTATATTTTGATTGGAGTGGTTGTTTGAATACAACAATTACCTTGATAAAATACATCTTAAAAGTCGAGTCCAAATTGTAAACACCATTGTATCGAAGATTCATATTTTCCTCAATGTATAGTAAATGTATGCTCACATGCGGAATTTAAGATAACCAAACCAATATTTCACAATATTAATTTGTGTACCCATTGTGTACCTTCTTGAAATCATATTCATACAATATGAGAGATAATTCGTGTACAACGCTCGCTGTTTATTTGTCTGTCTACACGGTTGATGGTTGGTCGGTCAAAAACAAAATACGTTATATACACAATATATTAGATGGAGGAGAAACACACAAAAGAGTTCAGATAATTTGCATAATAAAACATCGACATTATTTTGTACTTGAAGAATAAAAGAACAATATCTCACAAAACATAATACAAGTTTGAATATAAAAATATACATGTTGTCCCGCTAACAAAATGTTTGATTTATTGCTATTTTGCAGTGTTTATGTTTTTTCGGCAGGACTATTTGATGCAGCTTAGAATTCTAATAGAAGATTGTTTTGAGATAATGAACACATCGAATACAATCATGACATATTTTGTTATGAGACAGCCCATGTTCGTGGAAACCCATTCGCTATGAGAAGTGATTTGATTATTCTAACATAATTGCATGTCGATGGATCTTATGTGTTGTCTTGTTTTGCAACGAAAAGATGCATTATTACTAATATCTGACATAAGTGTACTTATGACTGAGCTCTAAAGAAAGTCAAGTTGTTAGTTCGCCGTTCAGACCCCGGGTCACCCCCCCCCCCCCCCCCCCCCCCCCCCACCTCGATGTTGGGGCTCGTACGCACATGGGCATGATGGTGGTGGAATCGAGTTATAACATTACTTGAACTGGGTGAAGTGTATTCTTGAAATTTGATTTGACACTCTAAGGGTTGAAAACTTACTTTTATTTTTGTTTCGTGGGCTATATCTGGTTGTATAACATCTTACTACTGTAACTCAATCATTGCAAAATAAGAACCACCGCTTATAACACGCTTAAGAGATCTTCGTAGCTCAGTCGGTAGATCACCAGTCATTGCCAGTTAAATAGCAATCATAAAGTCACGGGTTTGAGTCCTGGCGGAACCCATTTATTTGCTTATTTCACAATATATTTCCGCGTACGAAGATAATGCAGGTCTTTGTTGCTTCGCCATCCAACTCTGTGATCGT
Source organism: Echinarachnius parma (assembly GCA_037951105.1). Taxonomy (NCBI): domain Eukaryota; kingdom Metazoa; phylum Echinodermata; class Echinoidea; order Clypeasteroida; family Echinarachniidae; genus Echinarachnius; species Echinarachnius parma. The sequence continues at coordinate 32,061 of JBAMJV010006953.1, read as the reverse complement.
AACCCCTTCCCATCATTTAATTTATGATTATAGGACATAGCCCCTTATGGTCTAGTCCCTCTGCACCATGGGCGTCGATACTTACGTAATACCTATTCATCAGGGGGGATGCATGAATAGATCATCCCCCCTGATGAATGGGTATCAATGACAGATCGACGCCCATGCTCTGCACCGTTTCTCCTTCCGGTTCCTAACCGACCAAAATGTGGCGAAACGGTCAGTATTTAGGAAATTTTTGAAGTTCCATGACGTTTCGTTGCCTGCGAAAAGGGGCCGAATTAAAAATATCAATTCCGAACTTGTTCCGCATCATTTCGTTTCTGGCTTGTACGATCCGGATGTCAAACGGATAAGAAACGGAAGGAGAAATAGTGCAGTGTAACTAGGCCATTCGCATATGCACACTAAGAAATTAGGTAAATTTATGGTGCAAAACGCTGCAAAACGCTATAGTACCAGTCAGGGTGCAATTTTGCAATGAGTCCTAAAGGGGGCGCCATATAGCCCTACTTATATGATACACTTAGCTACGTCACCGAGAAAGTGCGATGTTTTAATTTTGTTTTAGAAGGAAGGAAAAGAGAACACCATCATGATCGAAAAGGTCCTGCAGCGAATTACCGTGGAATAAGACCGTCAACAAAGAATAAAATGGCTGAAAATAATTACAGATAGCCGTTTCCCCTTTCGAGTCTTCTTCCGTTTCACTGCAGTGCATGCTGGGAACACTTCCGCTGCTCGCTCTTTCACCAAATTGTGACCCCTGGTGACGAATCTGTTTACCCACACAGTCCAAGAGGTGCACACTTACGTCAGCACTTAACACACAATGTCAATATTTTGCATCTAGTATGGATAGATTCAACCTAGCGGACGTGCCGCGAAGACGTTTTTTTGTATTGATCTCTGATACCTCTCTCTCATTATGTCCATATTTCTCTTGACAAATTAGTCCAAATCGCTACCCTCATTTAGTCTCAGTCTAGAACACTGGAACATCCCCGTACGGAACAACCACCAACGACTGAGTGAAATAATGGAGTATCTTTCTTTTTAACAAGTTCCGATCTCAGACTTGATCAAATGTGCTCACACTGTCATGAAACCACGACCACGCGGCCTGAGCGGGACATCCTCGATTCGGATTAATCTTTTCCCCTGCATGTCAACATTGGAATACGCTCAGTGTGTGTTTATTATTTGGCATGTCGAGAGTCAATAGTTCAACGCGTAGATCTTAAAGAACAACGCGCGTCTGACGTACGCGCCGAGTTTAAAGTACAACGCGCGTCTGACATACGCGCCGAACTTAAAAGTCCAACGCGCGTCTGTAGAGAACAAGCGGAGGTTGGATAGTAAATGAATACCGCCCTCATTGCCGTCCGCACTCCGCGTCCTTGTTGTTAACGTAGTGCGCAAACTCCGCCTTCCAGTTGACCATATGCTCGGTGTACCACTGGTTGAATTCTTCTTTCCATATCCGCTCTGTTTCCTTGATATCACCTGATGACAAAGGGATACAAAGAAAATAATTTTACAAAATTGCGAATTAGTTATTCAAATCCGTATGAAAAATTATTATATTGGCTTATGATGACAATTTACCACTTCAATTGGTTAAAAAAGGAGTATGAAACCTTACAAAAAATATTTTAGAGCAAAACTTCACATGACTATGATCATAAGGGGTGTGGCCGAGTTTTGTCAGGGTTTTGCTGTGCATTGCCTCAAAACCATATCCATTCCTTTTTGGAGGAGGGGGGAAGGAGCTGAAATGCATAAACAAACTAGAGGTATTCACAAATCAGTTCTGATCACATCTGAGGGAGGATGTGTATCCCTCCCACTGTAGGGAACTTTTGCGCATTTTGGGGCTTTAAAATGTGCAATTTGGTGAAAACCTCGGACGAACATGTCACATAAAATGTAGTTCACGCTATGGAATCAAACGTACGTAATGTATACACACAATGAAAGTGGGGGGACAGGGAGACATGTCCCCCGCCTGTTGATGCCCATGGTCTAAAGCCATCTCAGCACCTTGTCACATGCTTTCGGTCTCATCATGATGGACCACCTATTAACACATAATCATAGCTGGAATGCTCCCCAGGGAGTGGACAATGTGCACTTTGTGTGCTGGATTGAGTGCAGTATGTATCATATGACCGGGGTAATAATAGTGATGCGTCGCGAGCGTCGAAAGACGGAACGTGCGCTATATTCAAGTAGCCACCATTATTATTATGATTTATTATTATTATAATACACTCACGTGTCTGTGTCTGTAGCGTAGGTAAGTACTCTCTCCAGAATGCGCATTTATCCGCTCGCGGTCCTCGTCCCACCGACGGGTTCCCACTGGCTAGATCTTCTGTCAGCTCTAAGTACTTCTGCTTCGTTGTCGTGTACTCGGGCCATTCCCCGTCCGGGTCGCTGTCTGTCGCTTTGTTTGGATTCCTTGACGTTCGAAAGAAGAAAACAAGAATACATGTTCATTTAATAATTTATTTTGTTGGTAGAAAGAGTGGAGATAAATATAAAATAAAACAAATCTAGTTGTGTTATCAGCTCTAGGGACTTCTGCTTCGTGGTCGTGTACTCGAGCTTTTCCCCGTCCGGGTCGCTGTCTGTCGCTTTGTTTGGATTCCTTGATGTTCGGGGAAAAAAAGAAAAATGAATACATGTTCATTTAATAATTTGTATTTTTCTGGTAGAAAGAGTGGAGATAAATTCAGAACAAACTCCCTATCTCCCTATCTAGATCATCTGTCAGCTCTAAGTACTTCTGCTTCGTAGTCGTGTACTCGGGCCATTCCCCGTCCGGGTCGCTGTCTGTTGCTTTGTTTGGATTCCTTGACGTTCGAAAGAAAACAAATTAATACATGTTCACTTTATACTCGATTTTTTGGGGGTAGAAAGAGTGGAGACAAGTTCAGAACAAACTCCCCATCTTGTTGTGTTATCAGCTCTAGGAGCTTCTGCTTCGTGGTCGTGTACTCGAGCCATTCCCCGTCCAGGTCACTGTCTGTCGCTTGGTTTGGATTCCTTGATGTTCGAAATAAAAATACATACATGCTGGTAATTTAATTCATTTTGGAAGAAAGAACGTAGGATTTAACAAAGAACAAACTGTAAATCTAGTCATCTTATTAGCTCTAGTATATTTTGCTTCGTGGTCGTGTACTCGGGCCATTCCACATCCGGGTCACTGTCACTGTAGTTATCTCTAAACACTGTGAAACATACTAGTTCAAACGTAATTTCAATTCTTAAAATGAAAACACATAAAAAAGATTCGACTCCGAGATACATCTTCCATAATGACATACCAAACATATTATGACTAAGATGTAATGTCTGACATTGATTATAGCTATAGGCGGTCATGGTTTCTAAATGTGTGACACATAACAGGCATCGGTGCCCAATACGTTGTTTGGTATTTTGTTCAATTATTGGACTACAATATGTCACAACCGATCGTTTTTTATCATTCTTGCAAGAAGGTCAGGTGACCAAATTTATACCAAGCACTCACCCGGTTTTGGCAAAGTTGGCCCAATACGTCATCATCTTTCGACTGAGTGTGATCTCTATCTCCGTGTAATTTCTCTCCTTTATCAGCGGCATCCCGAAGACATACAAGATTTCATCCCCGTGGAGAACCCCCATCCACTCTGGCCAGGGGTTGGTCGAGTCCCGCTCCAGGAACCGATAGTAGTAGACCGAATTACCCGCCGCCGCATAGGCGTATGCTAATTCGTACGTGGAACAGGTGAACAGGTAGTCCCCAGCAGCATAGTCCACACCATTCCGGAGCTTCACCTCGTCTTGAGGATCTAGCCAGTCCGTGTACTGAAAGGCTATCGAGTCTTGGCCGAATGTATTGACCCTCGGGAAGCAGTACTGAATAGCATCGTAAAACTCGTCTCGGTTTATCAAGCTCTCGGTGTCTTTCCCGAAACCCGGCACCTCGTAGATGAGGAAAAAGTTCGCCTCGTTCAGGTTGCTGCCGATGAGGATCTCTGCGGATTTGAAGGACTGTCTCTCCAGAGACGTCTGCGGGACTTCCGTCAGGAACGTGCCGTCGATAACGGGAACGAAAGGGAACTCCATGAAGCCCTCCGTCACCCACTGCGCCTCCAATATTCGCATCGGGTCCCTGAATCTCATGCAGTCCACCATCTGATCTGTCGTCATGTTATTGCTATTAGCGTCCATGTCGCATTCCAGCTCCCTGGCCAAGATTTTTCCTCTCCTGATGCTCTCCTGTTCGGTGATTGTTGCCCACGGGGAGGTTGCCGTTGCGCTCTGCATGATGGCTCGCTGAAAGAGGTCTCTACTGACGGGCGACAGCATAAGTAGCGAAACGCTCGCGGCACCAGCGCTCTCGCCGAAAATTGTGACCTTGTTGGGACTGCCACCGAATACTCTAATGTTATCCTGCACCCATTGAAGAGCCAAGGCCTGATCCATCAGGCCTTGGTTGCCTGGCGCTGTGGCTCCACCCATCATAAGGAAACCAAGAGCACCCATCCTATAGTTCATGGATACCACCACGACATTCTGTTCCGCAGCGAGGTATCGCCCATCGTACAGATCCAGCGAAGATACTCCCGATATGAAACTCCCACCATAGATCCACACCATCACGGTGGCATCTGTGGGTCTCGGGTACGGAGTCCACACGTTTAAGTTTAAACAGTCCTCGCTTAGCCCGACCGGGGAGTTCCACATCTCCGAGCCCCGGAAGCCGGGGTACGTATTGTCCGGGAAGTGGAGACACCCATGCCCGAAGAATGTCGCGTTGAACAAGTGATCCCATGGTTGCTTGGTAACCGGAGGTCCGAACCTGAGGCTACCGGTGGGGTTCTCCGCGAACGGGATACCAAGGAAGGCATCGACCTCCCTGTCTGGCGCACCTATCGTCGTGGCGACGACGCGCTTTCCAACGACACGACCTGCGATGGTGTCCACTGTGATTTGCTCGGAGCTCTGCGAGGATGTGAGCCCGATGAGGAGGGGTACTACGACGAGAAAGACTTCAGAAATCATCATGGTGAGTGGCTGGAATCATAGGTCACATCAATGCTGGAGTAGGAGAACAATCAACAAAGAAAAACAAAATTAATTAAACATATTAAACGTTCTTTCAATAAGAAGCGAAGTGTCGATCAAAAAGAAGTCATCCATTGTCGTCATGATGATTTCTTCATTCACCTGCGTGCAAGAAACTAGGGTTTAAAAACAGAAACAGAGTACATATAAACAACGGAATAGCTTAGATAATAGAGACTTTGGAAATTATGATCAGCTCAAAATATTAGGGGGTACGTTTAAAATTGACCTTGCGTTTGAACAAATATCACCACACTGTAAATCAATTTATCAATCAAAAGGTAGGACACGTTTATCATGGATTGAAACAGAGAATAAATATTTAAAAACTTGCAAAACATATTATACTTATATCCATGATAACATAAATAATTCGACTACAGAAATCATCATAATTCTTGAGGATTTATTGGGATAGTGAAAGGAAACACCGACATTGTGTCACACACAAATATGAAAAACAAGACAGGCGGGTGATAACCAGTGGCGTACATAGCGTGGTCGGACTGATTGGGGGAGCGCACACTTTACGTATTTCCTTTTTCATAGATTTTCCGCTTATGTTTCTTGTATTGTTATTTCCCATTTAATTGGGGGTATGTGCTCCCCCCCCCCCCCCCCCCCACACACACACATACGTAGCTACGCCCATGAACATAGCAGTAATGCTATACAGGAACCGAGGGGATAAGGCCAAATAATAAATATATATATGTTTCGCGTCCCCGCCAGCTTCGTGTTTTTGATGCAGTCTGGAATTATTTTTGTATAAAAAAAAAAAAAAAAAAAAAAAAAAAAAAAAAATCGAATTTCTTATTTTTTTTAATTTTTACTTTTTCTTTCTTTTTTGAAGTGTAAAACACGGTGCTAACAATATAAGAACAATGTTAATATGTTCAGTTCTTGTGTGGCTAACAATTGTCTCTTTTATTATTTGTAAACGAACATACCAGGGATTGCCGGAAATCTCTAATGGCGGCATCTTGAAAAAAAAAAACAATACAAAAAAAACACCCTATTTCTCCTTTTGTTTTAAAACCCGGACGTAAAACATGTTTTTTTTTAACTCGGCCTAAGAGTGTTTCTCGCTGAAGAGGCTACCACTGATGAAAAAGTAATACCAATATCGTTATTACTTTCCAATGAAAGGGGGGACCTCTTCTCACGATAAAAGTAATGTATGTATCATTCATATCATAACATGGGGGCTCCAGTCCGACCCCCCCCCCCCCCCCCCCACACACAACCTCAAGAAGAAACAAAAAACATGTGTGCATATTGTATTGACCAACTTGCTGATGTTGGTTTCATATTGTCAAAGATTCCTCACCCAGTGAAACCCATTATTTTAGTATTTTTTATGGTAGGAAGTTTGCCGTTCCGTTTTTGTTTTTGTTTTGTTTTGTTTGTTTATTTTGTTTTGTTTTATCTTGTTTGTTTGTTGTTGTTGTTGTTTTTTGTTTTTTTGTTTTGTTTTGTTTGTTATTGTTGTTGTGTTTTTTTTGGGGGGGGGGGGGGGGGGGGGCTACCCGGTACACATGTTCCTTTTTTAGTGGTTCCTCTTTTCATTTCCATTAAATGTATTAAACGTATTTGTTTTGCTTTGTTATTGTTGATGTGGAAAATGAAATAAAATCTTTTCAGTACAGAGGGGCATGGCTCTGATTATTACCACTTCGCACTATACATGTAATCAAGCGAAGGGGTATAACAACATAATACATATTATACAGTCGGTTTGCGGTTGCACCATGTAAGAAGGGAGGATTGTGGAGTCCGGGGAAGTACTGTTGGTATTCTATCTTGGGTAGTCCTAAAAAGGACTATGGTAGTCCTAGAAAGGAATGTTGGTAGTCCTGGAAAGGAATGTTGGTAGTCCTGGAAAGGACTGTTGGTAGTCCTGGAAAGGACTGTTGGTAGTCCTGGAAAGGACTGTTGGTAGTCCTGGAAAGGACTGTTGGTAGTCCTGGAAAGGGCTGTTGGTAGTCCTGGAAAGGACTGTTGGTAGTCCTGGAAAGGACTGTTGGTATTCTTTCTTGAGCTTGTAGTTCTACAGAACTACAGCGCCGGTATTATTATTGTGAGGAGAGGATGGGTGGTAGAAGGGACTCGACGTTTCGAACAGGTTGACTGTCCGTCAACATTGTATGCTTACACATTACACGAGTTACATGCACATTTAAAGGCCCGGTAACATATCACCGGAAAGCGTAAACGGATGCCCGACAAAGAGAAAAATAGGGAAATCGAATTATGCGGTGGTGAAAGCCGTCTCCATTGCTTCGCTCCATTCCGCCGGATAGAACTACGTACATCGCCTGACAAGGAAGGGACAAGAAACGCATAAGAACGGAGACGAACGGATTGAAAATGTTACTCCCCGTCGGGCATCCGTTTACGATATCCGGTGATATGTGACTGGGCCTATACGAGTTACATGCACTTGTGCCGCAAAGCGGGTCCTGCTCTAACTACGAACTATGCAGGTGAGGCGTGCGTTGGCGCGGTACTGAGCGTCCCTTCGATAATAATTGGCCGCCCAAGGTGACTACAATAGTGACAATACCAGTCGGATCATGCAGTAACAATACCCCTGGCTCTTGACGATTATAACTGCATTCATAGTGGCCGCCATTAGCGGGTCCTTCAATACAGTAACGAGGCTTGACGGAAGCGAAGAAATCGAAGACTGGATTGGGGAAATTTGCTCCACTCCACGATGCGATAATACCTCCTTTAGGCGGGGATCAGTCAAATGGGGTATCAAAAGAGGTCCCTTCCCCAAGTAGTACAGTAAATGGGAGTACTCTATACCACTTGATAACGAAAGTTTTTTACGCCATGGTTCTCACCAAAAATAAAAGGTTCTGGGAATAACAAACAGATGTTGGGTAAAATTATGATACATGTTCTTCTGTTTTGGGAGGCGACATTGGATACAACTATACCAGATTGTTGTCGATAAACAAAAACGAGAATTGGTGGTACTATAAATAAATGAAACAATTAACATAAACCTACTGAAAATGGTAAATGGTGATTTGATATAAGAAAATTCCTTAATTCATGTTAATGTTGAATTAAATCACAAGAGATCGGGCTATTAAATAAGTATTTAATGGATTTAATCAACATGAACGAGAGCGCGAATCAGAAAAGTCAAAAACTTGTTTTTGAATTAAATGTTGTTTTAATTTGTATTTCCATCAAAATATACACCAATGAACAAACAACCCGGGGGAGGGTTACGTTACTGGCAGGCCTGTAAGTTCCAGGGTCCCGTTGCAGAAAGAGATACAATCGATTGTAAGTTACAATTAATTGCAAGTCTGGTCATGTGTTCTGGATGCACGAATATGATTGGTTGAAACGCGCAAAGTTGCTGACTTACAATCAATCGTAACTTACAATCGATTGTATCTCTTTCTGCAACGGGACCCAGGTCTTTAAAAGTTCACTTAACAATTCGTAAGAATAATATCCATTTTGATAATGTATATGGGCGTCATAACCATGAACAGTGGCAAATTCGACACCAAAGCGAACTCCCAAGGTTTTCTTTTGATCAATTTGGCTCAGTTAAATAATCATAATTTGCACTTTTGTACTCAATTAAAATCAAAGAGAAAACAAAAAGGTCATCTTGACCTCCTGATTATTTCCGCTACAGAGTTAAATTGTGTCACTACGTTGCTTCAAATTATTATTTTTCATATATATATATTTTCTTTTTGTTACATTTAACCTTGAAGACCTAAGTGAACAATACGTCAAAAATAACAATTATGATTTCGGTGTAGGATTCTCAAGGTTACATTGGCGTAGCTACGGGAGGGGAGGGGGGGGGGGGGGGGGGGGGGGGGTGGAGCACGAAGACACACATTTCTCTAATATTATGACCACAATAGCAAAACAAAAGTGGGAAGTCCTTAAACGAAACATAAGTAATACATAAAGTGTGCCCCCAATAATTCGCATGCCCTTACAATATGCGCCCCCCCCCCCCCTCCAATCAGTCCGAACTCGCTACACCACTGCAAAGTTATATTTAACAAACAAGACCATCTATATTCGCTTTCCATAAAGTCAACTTATTAAATTTGATGGAAAAGCCCGACATTAAAACATTTACAAAATAATGGTTATATCGGAGTCGCGATACGTTTGATAATATGGTGCAAATGATATACAGAATAAAAGAATAATACAAAAGCACTTAATATTATATCATTATTAGGCGCTATATAAATCGAATCGAACCTGTTGTCCGTGGCGTAGCGAGGGGGGGGGGGGGCTTCAGGGCTCGAGCTTGTCCCCTATTTTACAATTAGCTAATGACTATTTGCGAGATGGTTGTATTCTAAGAGAGAAATCGAATTTAAGAGCTAGTCCGAGAAGATAGGAGTTGAAAACAACTTTTAGTGGAATTTTATCGATGTTTAGTTTCATTATGTAGTTGGTTACTATTTAACGTTTACCCAGATTTCCATTGTAAGGGATTCAGACAACTTTTTGCTGATAACCTATTAGTCATATAAATCATCTCATCGATAGACTAAGAATAGAGCTAGGCTACATGTATAGTGCGGTTTTATGAATATGTGTATTGATCTATTGATTCGCTCCTGTAGGAACACAACGCATTATAAGTTTTGAATATACTGTAAATACACTTACGGTACATATTTTATACCAGAAATTGACTCAGAGGGTTAAAATGTTCCAATAACTATAATATTTCTTTATTATTCAGCTCGATTCTTCACACAGACTGTTCCTACATTTCTGAAGATTATACTGTAAGAACATAACATCTTTTTTAAGTAGGCAACTGGAGCATGACGGATTATAACAGCATATCTCCCGGGGCCATTTTTCCGGTGATAATTTCCATTAGATGAATTAATCAGACCATGATCTGTCAGAATCCTTCCCGGTCCAAATAGTACTCAAATAGTACTGTGCGTGGGCGGGATATCATGGCAAGTTGTTGAACCGCTTTGATTAATACGCTGAAAAGGGTTTATGGTGAATAACCTCATTTTCATGATAAAGGAATATTATACATTTTTTTTTTTTTATTTAGATGATCTTTTGTGCTAAGAATATGATCTAGTTTGTCACACTGTTTGATTATATACTTGGGATGACAATAATGTCGAAACCGCACACATGCATGCGAGCAATAGTACTCAGGATGTTGAGTGTTATTATGATGATACTTAGCTATATTGATGAAATTATTATTTAAATGATGGTGGTAATAATGATGATGATGATAATGAAATGAAAATGATGATTACGATGACGACAACGATGATGATGATGATGATGATAAAGACGGTGAACACGATAATTGGTGTATTGAATAATGGCATTTTATAGCATTCAATATAAAAGGTGACTTGATTACTACAATTATTTATCATATGACTATATGGAGACGCTGAGAACGATTTAAGAATTATTGAATGATTTGTATATGATTTATATAATAAAAACATGTTACAATTAAAACACAAATACATAACATACCATTTCACATAGTACTTTCTATAGTACAGAGGGTCATATTCTTAACCAGGGACTTAGTAACATTGTCCAAATCCTCAAAATCCAATTGAATTCTGGCGGTTCCCTCATACCTTGTTGTATTCATATTAACAATAAAAGCATGCGACAAGTTTCGGTTTTTCCAATTTCCATTTCGTTAAAAAGATATTTACGATTGAAGTGTTCGGATATGAAATTATCTACGGGACCTTTTTAGCAGTGTACAAAGTATAAGCGCAATGAGTTAGTGAATATCACTTTGCATTTTCACTCATTTATCGGCCAAATAACATCCTTTAACTTGACATTTTCACACATTACTTTCTGGACATATCAGATCACACCGATACACATTTTATTAACCACGCATCACTTTTTGCACTTGTCAACAAACAAAGTTACTAGTTCTGTTTAAAGTAGATCGCTGTGGTCAGTAGATATCATTGCATCCACCTTAAAAGGGACTTAGTAACATTGTCCAAATCCTCAAAATCCAATTGGAATTATAGCGGTTCCCTCATACCTTGTTGTATTTGTATTAACAATAAAATCATGGGACAGGTATCGGTTTTTCAAATTTCCCTTTCGCTAAAAAGATATTTACGATTGAAGTGTTCAGATGTTCATTAATCCAACGGATCGCGAAAACCGTGTACAAAGTCAGTGCAATGAGTAAGGGAATATCCCTTTGAATTTTCGCTCATTTCTCGGCCAAATAACATCCAATTAACTTGAAATGTTCGCACATTACTTTCCGGACAATATCAGATCACACCATATACACATTGTATTAACCACGCATCACTTTTTGCACTTGTCAACAAAGTTACTACATAAAGTTCTGTTTAAAGTAGATCGCTGTGGTCAGTAGATTTCATCCACCTTAAAGGGACTTAGTAACATTGTCCAAATCCTCAAAATCCAATTGGAATTCTAGCGGTTCTCTCATACCTTGTTGTGTTTGTATTAACAATAAAATCATGGGACAGGTTTCGGTTTTTCAAATTTACCTTTCGTTAAAAATATATTTACGATTGAAGTGTTCAGATGTTAACTTATCCAATGGATCGTTGAAATCGTGTACACAGACAGTGCAATGAGTATAAGTGAACATAACTTTGCATTTTTTCTCTTGAAATTTTCACACAATACCCAGTGGACATATCAAATAAGAACAACATACATTGAAACAACCATTCATCACTTTTTGCACATGTCAACAAAGTTACTAGATCCCTTTAATTAGAGTATTGCATAATAGAGGATCAGATTAATTAGCAAGTGGCAAGTGATTTGCGAGACTAGTGAAAGTGTTGCATCAGACCATAGACCTAGGTCTATGATCAGACACGGGGCAGCCGGATGTCGTCATGTGTCAGTGAGATATATAACTTGAATAAGTTTAGTTACTGAAGCGCCTCAAAATGCGAAACAGCCTGTTTAACTAAGAAAATTACCTAAACAGCTCCTATATAATACCTTATACATGTATACAGTTGAGCACTGTTGAACATTTGCAGTTCACAACCATACTTTCTAACTTGAATCATGTACTATGTTTGTATGTGTATTTAAGTGTGCGTATATATTCTCTGTGTCTATTAATTTTGTTTTTAATTATATAAGGTCTGCTATCGTGTTATTCTCGTTTACTTATTGATATATACACACGCAAACAAAATGTAATGTTACTGCGTAACATCTTAGATGCCGCATGATCGTCACAATTTGGCACCGAAAAGCAGGTACAATATTATGATCTCAATTGTGAAACATAAAAGGTTAATACAATTTTGTCGACGCAAACCGCTTTGGTCATTTAGGCATGGATGCTGTCATGGGTGTATACTGAACTTTTCTTTCCAAGAGGCTGTAGAAGTTTTTTACCAATTACAATCTTTTAATTCTGTGCATGTTCTTTGCCCAACACCTATTATAATTGATGGAATATGATATCGGTTGTGTCTCACGATTAGGTGAATTTGTCCGAATGCGAGACGCATTTGGCCTGAATATTGGTGTTAGGAGTTTTACAGACCCCCGGCATAATAGCTATAGTCCCCTTCCCCATGTTTCCACACTCTCTCGCCTCCTAAGCCTGAGATTATGGTCGCGTAAAACCAAATTACACATAGGACCTCACAATTCATGACATGCTATAATAGTGTTTAGTTACTCCCAATCTAACCGGTACCTAAGAAAGTCATTTTATTCAACTCGCACCTACCTTACTTAATCCACGATCCACCAACCTGTTGTCAAACGATCCCGACAGCTAGCAAAATGATGTACTGGGGTCCAGCTTATGAACTTTCCACTTAACCACACACTAAGAAGCGGTCAGACAACTTTGGAAGAAACAATACATAACACTGCAAGCAAAGGAGTCACATCCGAGAAACAATAATTACAGCACATCTCTTGCACTGAACACACTTCCCCTTGTTGTGTGTTGTTCGTAGAAGAAAGCGCGCGAGACACCAGAGATCGAAGACTAGAGCCAAAACATATCGATCAGTTTGCTCACTCACAAGGGCTTATGATACGTTCGCATCGAACACGGCAAAGTGGGCTAGCTAAAGACAGTCTGCATGGTCTATACCCAGACCTTCCTGTAATACGCGATCAAAACAAGAGGCCCAAGAGAACGCCTACAAGAACATCTCACTACCGCGCGGGTTTCCAAATCCCGCGTTCGAATGAAAGCTGTAAGCTACCCCTAACGATAAGACGATTCGAGCTCGTCACAATCAAAGGTTTCGCAATCCCCGCACATGTCAAAAGGAAGGGCTAAAAGCTAGCCCTAAAGACAAGAAGACAAGAAGAGTCGCCCCTTTTCTTGGGCACAACCAAATAACGGTAACTTCCAATAAGGCGGGGTATTAAAGTAGTAAGTAGTGGGGGTTGACAAAAGGCGGATTTAGCCCTATCCCGCGGGCTGTCGATAGAGCGTTTTACGCCCCATTGTGCTGGAGCGGGCGGCAAAAAACAGCAAAAAGGGGGAAATATAGCGGACCGATTTACGGCGACACATTTGGCTTACGGTGCACCGTTACTGGATTACCAGCTATTATTTCGGGATCCAATAAAGTTACATTTAACTCCTCACATACTGCAGGCATCGCAGCAAAACAGATGTGCAATATTGTATAAATATGTCTGCTGCAAAAGTTTCAATTTTGCGATTGAACGAGTTAAAGTAATTCACTCACGTTGAGGTCTTAGAAATATTCTACTTCGTCTGCGGAAAGTCATACAAACATCATTAAAGGGACCTAGTAACATTGTCAAAATCTACAAAAAACTTACCTAGAACTCTAGCGATTCTCACACACCTCATTGTAATTGTATAACCAGTAGAAACACGGAGCAGGGTTGAGGATTTCTGAATATCTCTTTCGTTATAAAGATGTTTATGATTGAAGTGCTCGGATTTTAAATTATTGATAGGGAAGATTAGAACTGTATGTACAGTATACACAGTAAGCGCACTGAGTTTGCACAGCAAATGAAAATAAGTTCTCATTACTCAGTCTTACGACATTCATTTGCCGTGGAACTGTCACACATCACTCAGTAATGTAGGCCTATATCAAATCGCAAAAAATACACATTTTATCAACCATTCATCAAATTTTGCACATGTCAAGAAAGTTACTAGAATCCTTTAAGCTGCGAACTCTTTCACAGTATACCGTTTTATATCATTTTGATGAATGATATGAAAAATGCACCGCATTAAGTTATACATGTATATAATCATCTTACCTGAACAACGTAAATTTCAATATCTGTAGATATTTAAAAAACTAATAAGAAATGGGTTTTAATCTAAAGTTGTAACAATTTGAAATTTTTCTTTCTATCTCAGTTAACGCCCGACCTTTAGAGCCAATTATGTTTAATGTCGCCTAAATCGTTCAATCATTTTAATCACAATCTTACAACAATTATTTCAGGTCGGGAATATATCGGATTAGAGAGTTTAACCTACTTTTGGTATATGTTAGAGGATATACCGCATCGCGTTTGGTATTTTAATCCGATCCGATCAACCCATCAACATATTTTGATACAATACTCTGAAAATTCAACTGAAAAACCCAAATATGACAAACACTCTTTAGATGCAAGTGTTATGTAACAGATAAATGCTTGTGGACGTGGTGTGGCAGATTGGTAGAGCGCGCGCTTTCCGATCGTGAGATCCCGAGTTCGAACCCTGTGTATGCCCACTTCGTTTGTCCTTCAGCAAGACAATATTAATCCACATTGCTGCTCTCTACCCAATGTATTAATGGGTACCATGGTCGGGCGTTAATTAGCCTTAGCGCCAACATCAGTGGCAACTGGCAGCTCGGCTAGTATGCTCCCCGGGGAGTTGAGAAAGTACGCAATATAATTGTGTGTGTTTGATATCATGTACCTGATGACCATGGGTAAAATATTTAAATAATTATTTAAGCGCAGTGGAGTATAGTAATGTTCGTATTAAATTTAATTAGATGTGAACATTGTAGTGAGGCGCAACGGTATAATTATGTTCATGTTTAAACCTTAAAGGGATAGTACAAATTTAGTTGTAAGGGCGCTTCAAGAAAAAGTCTTTTTTTTTTTGGTGAAGTATTGACAAACTGATTTATCACCTACTTACAAAGTACTGATGCGACTTGTATCGAAACGCTTTCAGGGACGCTTTTCCATGCAATCATTTCAATTTCAATTTTATTTCCAATATATAAAACATCATCAAAATTACAAAATATTAAAATGCAAAATTAATAAAATATGACATAATTACGTAGATATGATGGAGTAGGTTTGGTACAATCAATTAAACTGGAAATATGGGAAGCCCGCAAAGCAAAAGCTTGAATAGAATGGACAACCTTTATAGTAATGTAGATAGTGTAAATCTAAATAATAATACAATTTCGACTCCTTTAATTCAAAATAGTTAGGTCAAACAAAAAGACAAAAAGAGGGATATTTGACACAATCAAGACCCATTTCATTATTCTTTTAAATTAAGCCAAAAAACAAGATACAATAGAAAAGTAAAAGCTAATCAACGTAATTTTGATTGAATTTGACAAAGTTAATGGATCACTTTTAAAAAAGGTCATGACTATTTCGCCGTAATCGTTATTTTCTGTGTATATTCCCACGTTCTTCACACCGCTTCTATTTACAGAGCCTTGAGGTAAAGGTACACACTGACAAAGTTCTCCTCAAAACTATTATTGAAGTAACAATAATACAAACTCTTTTAAATAAATACGTGTACGCCCTCAAACTTCTTCTCACTATTAAATTAAAAGACGTGACTTCAAGCGCATCTTTTGTCGCCTTTATCGTCATTTCATTTCAGCTCAAGGCCGTACGTCTATTATATTCAAGGTGGTTCGAATTGGTAAATCAGACGCGCGGTGCCATCTTGCGAACGCCTTGCGCACGGTACGTAATGCACACTGGCTCAGTGTTTTATAGCGCGCACAAGCTAGCCTATATATAGTTACTGATGTTCAGATTAAGTATCTACTGGAAAATTATAACCGTGAACAAAGTCTGTGCAATGAGTTCGCGAATATGCCTCGGCATTTCCCCTCAATACCCGACCATAACATATCTATTTAATGTGAAATGTTCACACATTACTCAGTGGACATGCATATCAGATGACAAAAATACACATTTCATCAACCATTCATCAATTTTTGCACATGTCAATAAAGAGATCCCTTTTATTCAGAGCGAAATGAAGAGTACATTTACTAGAAGCCACACAGATATTTCTGTTTAATATTATGAGATGCAAATGTGAACAATAGCCTACCAGAGCATTATAGTAACTCTAGATGGCCAATCAACTGGTCCACTGCATTTAAAGGGATAGTTGAGTTTTGGTATAGAGGGCGCTGCACAAAATAATTTGTTGTGAGATAATGAAAAATTGAGTGTCAAATTTGAAAGAGCATAGTATTTTAATGACAGAATAAACTTTATTTGATCAAAATCGGTTCAGAAATGGCTGAAATATCCATAAACATAACAATTTGTAATAAATGTGGGGCCCCACAATTATTAGAGAATTTTGAACCAGCCGTTAAAAATTTTTACAAAATGCTTCCTCTTTTCAAAAATTTACAAAAGAGGTTTTTAAATAGTTGTTGATTATGTCTCTATTGAATCACTATTTCAACAAAACATCACATGCACAATATTTTATTTAAAATGGATGAAACCAACGAGTTTGAGAGAGTGCCCTCTTGAGTTTAACGGCTCTTTTTGAATGATAATAGGCTTTTTACTTAGTCATTTGTAATTTTGTATTCCTTTCGAGCATGGTGGAGTTATTACTGTTAGTTGGTAATGTAATGGTGCAGGTTTTTGGTTACTAAAATTCAGTTTGACCGAAACTGTACTCTCTTTACCAGAACTCAGCTATCCCTTTAACTTTAAAAACAAAACAATTTAAAATACTAAATATTTAAGTACTTTGATAGAAGGTGACCAGGTGCTCGGCCTGTAAACGATTGACAGATGTAAAGGTTGTGTTTGTATTGTGTTTTTTTGGTTTCTTTCTTGTCAATATCATGCAATCACAAAGGATGCACAATCTTAATTTGATAGAGGGCGCTACACAAAATAATTTTGTGTGAGATAATGAAAAACTGAATGTCAAATTTGAAAGAACATACAATATTAATGACAGAATAAACTTAATTTGATCACAATCGGTTCAGAAATGGCTGAAATATACATAACCATTTGTAATAATAAATTGTGGGGACCCACACAATCAATATTCAATAATTTTGAACAAGCCGTTAATTTTTTTTAAATGCTTCCTCTTTTCAAAATTTACAAAAGAGGTTTTTAAATAGTTGTTAATTATCTCTCTATCTAAGCACTATTTCAACAAAACAATATTTTATTTAAAATGGTTGAAACAAATGAGTTTTCAGAGAGCACCCTCTTGAGTTTTAACGGCTCTTTTTTTATAATGATAACAGGCTTTTTACTTAGTCATTTGTAGTTTGTTATTTCTTTCGAGCATGGTGGAGTTATAACTGTTAGTTTGTAATGTTATGGTGCAGGTTTTGGTTACTAAAATTCAGTTTGACCAAAACTGTACTCTCTTTACCAAAACTCGAAGGATAGGCAAACAAAAGCGTCCCCACAAAATTAAACAAAATACAAATACTTACAATTTGTTTGTTTCTTATCTAAAAAAATGAATTTAACTTTTGCCCTTCGTTCCCAGTTTGCAAGTCAAAGAAAGAAAACGATTACTACAAGTAATTTGTCCTTCAATAACCGATGCGTCACGTTCAGCATCATAATTATACAAATATTCATCATGAACTGCAACGGTTTACCCATCCAAGGCCCCGTTGCAGAAAGAGATGAAAACGATTGTAAAGTGGCTTTAAGTCCGATCATGTGACTAAAGGCGAACATCTGATTGGTTCAAATACGCAAATTGTCTGACTTGCAATTAATTGCAACTTTGCAATCGATTGCATCTCTTTCTGCAACGGGGCCCAGGACAATGGCTATTTCAAGGCAAAATTGATAATTATTTTAATTATCAAGTTGGCAACTCCTTTGTTGTTACCTTTTTATGACATCAAAACTTAGTGGAAAATATCAAGTTAGATACAATTTGAGAAAGTCATGAATTAGTTTGTTGTGTAGTTGCAAATTTGAACAACACAATTTGATTTGAAAATGTGATAATGTGCTGCCAATTTAACGATTTTGCTAGATTATAGCACTCTACGAATTTAAAAATGAAAGCAGATACATTAACCAATACCGTCTCAAAAAGTAGAGAAATTAATGTTCTTTCTCCTTGTATACACACGATTATACCTTGTTCTATACTTGCTGAAATGTAGGACTCCCAAACCATATTATACATAATAATGTATCTATGTTGCGCTGATAGAAATGTATAGTTTGTGCACTCTGGACGATGTTGTATAAGCGTGAATGACTAATTCAGGAAAATTTTGGGTTGTGTGTAAGAAACGTTTAAATGATGATTATAAGGGTGATTTGTCGTTACTCTGTAAAATACAATAATTCATTATCTTTTTTTTCATGCTCCACATTTTCGTTATTTTTTGCGATTTATATAAATTACTTTATAACACATCAGTGTTGCACGGTAATGTTTTAATTAAAATACTTCTTGGAGAAATTAAGTTATAAATGTAAATTTGGAAAAAGGAATTTTCAATAAATTGCATACATTGAACAATTTTAAGCATTTTGATTATTGGATCTTAGTAATTAAATGAGCGCATTTCGGAAATTCAAAGTATAGAATCTATACTTTGCACTCATGCAGTGCATATATTTAAGAATTATAGTATTCTATAAAATCACCGTCTGATTTATTCAACCCAAGAAATTATAGTTGTATCAATGTGGGTGAATGCTTTTTAATTTGATTTTCCGGTGTTTAATTAAAACTGCACGATGTATCAAAAGACCAAGAACCGCTTTGATATAATAGGCGCATTATTTTAATAACATCATTTTCATTTTAATACAACCCCAATCGATTTGGGGTAAAATATTTAAAACTACAATTTCATTTTGAAATCAATAGCATTAACACATGCCTTTGTAAATACAGTATTATATTTTTCATAATGCTATTCTGTGTTCACACATGGTTAACTCTTAACGTGCCATGTATTTCAATGCTCTATGGCATTTGTGTGTATTGTAACTCGCACAAATGCGAGCTTGGCACGTTAGGAGTTAAAGTATAACTGAAGTTCCCTTTCCGTTTTTTAGCAATACATTTGTGTAGCATTTATAATGCACATGCTTATTCAATTACCATAAACAATGCCGTCAATTTCCTTTTTATACCAACGAAGTGTTCATGATACAACATGATATAACTATTTCAAATATCACTCAGAAAAGAAAATTTCTCCCAAATCGAGTAAGGTCGTAACATATTATATTGATTTTAACTTGAGTTAATTTTCTTCGGACAAAAACGAAGGTGTGGAGACACACAGAAAGTCGCGATAGATATCATAAATAATGATACATACCAAATAAATCAATCAATCAATAAATAAAATACCTGTTCATTTCCGATTAAAGTTACTTTAATGGTTCATTATGCTTATATGAAATCGAACAGATAAATGTTTTCATTCAATCATAGTACATTCAATCACGAGCTCGCTACCTTGTTCAGAAATTAATATCATTTTCTAAGTATAATATAATAATAATAATAATAATAATAACGGTTAAATTATACTTGATATAGCGCTATGCGAGTGAGTATCATTATACCGATTTACACTATCACTATAACCCCGGTCAACGGATACACACCGCAATTATTCCTGCTCAAAAAGTGCAAATTGTCCACTCCCTATGGAGTATTCAAGCCAGTCGCATGTTAGGAGCACACTCTGCAAAGGGACCACGTTCCCATCCTTCGCTCCATATCATACAATCACATTAAATCAACCTATCGCATTTACTAAGTATCTTGGCGAAAAGTTGAAAAAAATACTCACTTGATTTTCTGCACTTAAACTGGTCTGCCGATGCTATTGTTCTTGAAAGTGATCTGATTTTAACTGGACACTGGTATAATTTTGGAAGACAGACACACACCCACTTAACACGAAGCAGAGCCCGTGTATGAAACTGACTCTACAATACATGGTATTATATGAATCTGGATGTTGTCGGCATGCATGGTATACTGAGCTTGTGTTCACACATATCTCCTAAAGTTGGAGTCATCCCCGGAAACTCGGGTTCACACCAGTCTTATCAATAAAATACCGCGCATGCAGTAGACATGTATTTTTTAATCTTTTCATACAACTTTAGGTGTAGCATGATTAGCTGTACAAAGAAGGGTTGTGTTAAGCAGCCATTGTTCAAGCGCTGTTGAAACCTGTTAAATCACGTGATAGTCAAAACCTCTTTTGTCCCTCCGCAAACCAAGCGAACCGAGATAGCGCAGTCGGTACAGAGTGAGATTTATAACCCAAAGACCCCCGGTTCGAATCCTACCCTTGCCGCTTTTACATCTTGTTTTGTATTTGCTATTTCAACAACAGGATTGTTGAAATTTATTTTAAACAACAGTTGTAGAACAAATTAAAACAACAGTTGTGTAAACAACTGGGGTTGTTGAATGTTTTCAACAACAGTTGGATGGTTCATATGTTAAACAGCGGTTGTTGAAAATTTTCAACAAGTTGTTGAATTTGTTTGCACAGCGTTTTAACAGTGTAATATTGGTACACATCCTTTTGACAATGAATGATATTATGATATCACATAGCCGCCAGAATGGCAGGAACGACTGGCAAGGAAGACTATCGCACGAGCAGCGGCAATAACCTCAAACCTCAATAATTGTCAGATTGTAGCTTCCCTCACTAACACACACGCGCCGTATTCGTTCACCAGTCGTTCCTGATATTGTGATACGAGTGTTTGTCAGTATAGCTAGTTACTACACAGAGAAGTAAGGTGAAGAGGTGATCAGGGCCCCATTGCAGAAAGAGATACAATTGATTGTAAGTTACAAATAATTGTAAGTCAGGTCATGTGTTCTGAATGCGCAATTCTGATTGGTTGAAAAGCGCAAATTTTCTTACTTACAATTAATATTGTAACTTACAATCGATTGTATCTCTTTCTGCAATGGGGCCCTGGTCAATAGACCAATAGGTCAGAGCTCCGCTCTTCGCGCCAATCGGCCCGGATTCAAATCTTGGCCGCGTCTATCGGAAGGTGACGATAAAGGGCGGTCCCAGACGTAAATAATCAACATTGATTTAACACGTCTGCAAACACCAAATAACCAACCAACCAACCAACCAAGTAAGATTTCAAGAAGAGGACTGTTCTGGTTTAGTGCTCACATAGTTTGCTAAAAGAAAACACCTCCAAAACACCAACCAACCAACTAACCAACCAACCAACCACCCAAGAACACATATCACCCGGGCCCCAGGTTGAAGATGCGCAGTGTGAATGCAGTTTGGAGAATCGCTCATCCATGGAACGGCGCCTCGGCGGTTTGAGTAGAAGTGGGCGGGGTTCGAGCCTATTCGGGTGAATAAGTACATACTGGGTACTTTCGGGTGAAAAAGTACATTGGGGTGAATAATTATGTGCATCGTGTATAATGGTAACTGATGTCATACGTTATACGTTATATTTAGTTGAGTATTTTATTTAGCAGCCTCCACTGCATTGGGGTCGTTTTGCAATAATGTATGTTACCCCTTTAACCTGTTTGTTAACCTGTTCCCTACTATGGATTTATCGATCCCCATGGAGTTAATACTGGACCCAATAGGACCCTGTAGGCAATGGATGTCACCCTGTAGACCATGGGTATCAAATCCTACCTCTTTACGGCCATAAAGCACCTGAAATTGCCACATTCGGGCTGAATCATGTCATATTCGGGCAAACTCATGTTACATTCGGGCAAAGTCGTCTTATTTTCTGGCAAAATCGTTTTATTTTCGGGCTAAGCCATCAAAAACATATCATTTTCGGGCATCAAAAACATCAAAAAGGGGAGGAATTGTTGGTGTTGTTGCTTGTCATGTGAATAGACGGGAAGGAAAATTATTCGGGCAAATACCTCAGCCCCCCCCCCCCCCCCACCCCCCCCCCCCCCCACCCCCCTTGAGAAAAATATGCTAGAATAACACAAACTCAACAGAACGTATCAGAGCACACATACCACCCTTACTCATTCAACCGTAAATTATTACACAAGCAATTCTAGAGATCAGTGGAACTAGGTTCCTGGTTCATGATCGTGATCTCGGCCACCGGGTTCGGAACTAGTCAATGCCCCAGCATTGTGTGTGTTTAATTATAGTTTTAATCGAGTTTTTTGTCGGGTGTTGGTACCCTTTAAAGGGATCTAGTAACTATGTTGACAAGTGCAGAATATGATGAGTGATTAATCAAATGTGTATTGGTGTGATATGATATGTCCACAAATTAATGTGTGAAAACTTCACGTTAATTGGATGTGTTTTGGCCAAGAAATGAGCAAAAATGCAAAATGATATTCACCAACAGTTACTCATTGCACTTACTTTGTACAAGGCATACATTATCCCGTAGACAGTTTAACATCTGAACACTCCAATCGTAAATATCTTTTGAACGAAATGGGAATTTGAAAAACTGAAACCTGTCTCGTGCTTTTATTGTTAATATGAATATGACAAGGTATGAGACAACCACTAGAGTTCGAAGTACGTTTTGAGGATTTGGACAATGTTACTTGGTCCCTTTAAAACTAATATTAGTTACTTAAAATTAGTTGTAAGTACCTGCGTATCGTGAGCTAAGTGATGTCTTTTAAAACTAAATGACTTACTTTTATGTGTAAGTACGTGCGTATCGTGAGCTATGTGATATAGTTCGTGATAATATTTGTTTTTTATTTGATCAACGAATTCTATTGAAAAATTCAAACAGTGATCAACCGTAACCTTCTTCAATGCGGAATAACAAGATTAAACCTTTTGTATGATTTTATTTGCGTTTTCCTTTCGATTTCTCGGTTAAATATCATTCATGCAATACCAAATAAACAGTGCACATTTGTAAACAGATTGATTGTTGTTCTATAATATGGTCACAAAATCAACATGGCCACTAGACCGTGTTTACATACGATATTTTACCTATATAAAAATGCATTGGTGGACAATACATTCAGCAGAGCCTGAAAGATAGCCTTAACCGGGCCAGTGCATGACCATGATGACATAATATCATAACTATATCTAAAATCACCCCATGGTCTTATTTTACACACGCTCGTTCATGGGAATTTCATTTCATTTCAATTTTATGTTTGCAGTCCATTTACAGTGGAAAGATATTTTGTTCACACAATGGTATATAACAAGACAAAAGCAAACTCTGTATATTAAAGAACCGTGTGGTTTTCATTTAGAAATACAATAATACATTCGTTGGCCTGTAATGATTGGCAAGCGTGGGGATGTGAAGTGTGGTCAGTTCTATAGGCTAGACTTAGTTTGTGTGCGCATATGTGTGTATGTGTGTGTGGTGAGAGTGTGTGTGTTTGTGAGTGTGTGTGTATGTGCGTGTGTGTGTGTGTTTGTGTGTGTGTGTGTGTGTGTTTGTGTGTGTGTGTGTGTGTTTGTGTGGTGTGTGTGCGCGTGCGTGTGCGTATATATGTGCGCATGTGTATGTGTCTATATGAGTGCATGTGTATGTGTGTGTGTGCGTGTGTATGCATAGGAGTGTGTGTATGTGTGTATGTGTGTATATATACATATGTGCGCGTGTGTGATCGTATGTGTTTGTTTGTATAAATATGTGTGTGAGTGTGTATGCGAGTCTATTATGTGTGTGTGTATATCTGTGTGGGTGTGTATAAATATATGTGTGTATTTGAGTCTATACAAATTGTGTGTGTATATGTGGGTGTGTATAAATATATGTGTGTATGTGAGTCTATATGTGTGTGTGTATATCTGTGTGGGTGTGTATAAATATATGTGTGTATGTGAGTATATGTATAATGTGTGTATATCTGTGTGGGTGTGTATAAATATCTGTGAAGTCTTTTTCCAAGGTACCCAAGGCTAAGAATATCTATCTTAAAATAGGGAGGCGCATTTCGTTGCATCCGAGCATGAAGAAGAGTTCATTAAAGCACCACTTCAGTCAGGCGTACATCGGAAGCAGCAAAAGGTGATGATGCATTATTCACAAAGATATTGGACATGAAATACTCATACACCCGGTCCATTGTTTATAATCATATCATTAAACTGAATCTCAGTTTCTTAATGATTTCTCTATCAATAACCATGTGTTTCTGTACATACTTTATTTTCTGCTTCCTCATTCATTTCTTTAACCAGCTCATATATGATGAATTAAACTAAATATTCAGCCATTTATACGAGTTAAACAAACATAACCGCAATTATTATGCTATATGTTCTAAAGATCTTCCATAATAAAATACAAGTATAATCTTTAAACCAAATTCCATGTTAGTTACTAGCCGAGTAGCCATGGTGAATTAAGGCGGATAAAGCTGAACAAAAATAAGACAGAAAAATCCACCTCGTTATGGGGTCCTTATTATTATGACGTCAGAACGGGTGAGAAAAAAAATCGTCAAAGAACCCTCGAAACATTTGCTGATTTTTCGGACTAAACAAAAAAAAGTGCCCATTTCAAAGAGCTGTCATTTAAAATCATATCAATGACATCAGTCTATAAATGTAATTTAGTTTTAAATCCATATAATGCTCTGTTTTAGAGGTGGGAAAACACGACACACAAATATCCTCTGTTTCGACATTCTAGACGTTGTATCAAGAGTTCGATGTTACAAAGTAATACATGTACTATAGACACTGGTTCATAATATGAAGGCCGCCCGGAGGCATTTCTGTAATGTTTGTACTGAATATATTTATTCGCAGTGAATCCTTTATATGTGCACCTCGAGCTGAGTTGGCGTTTCTGTTTATTGTGATCTACAGTTGTTTGTTCGATACAAACTTCTCAAAAGACACACTACGCTCACACTGTGATGTTGTCTGATCAATGATCCATCGATTGTAAAGTTGCAATTCATTGCGAGTCGGAATTTGAACCAATTATATTTTCGCATTTAGTCAAATGATCTGACTTTTAATTGCAACTTTACAATTGACTGTTTCTATTTCTGCAACGGAGGCCTGGAGTTGTTTGGCCGAGAGACAACACTCACAAATTAAAAACGAACTATAATACAATACTTGCTATAATAAAGACTCTCACGTCCAAGAAAATCATTCATCCATGCAGGCTAGGCAAGAAAACATGAAGAGCGACCTCTACTGATAAAAGCCATGTAATTTATTTTCTCCAAACGCAGCAACATGGGAACAGGGTGACGATTTTTGTAACATTTGGATCGCCATTACTTAGTATATCAATCCTTTATACAATGGTTTCAAATGGGCTAAAACAACGCTTAATGTTCAAGAAAGTGTAGATAAGCAATCGCTTCAACAAAACAAAACATAAAAACAAGGGGTTCTATTTTACTATATTAAGATGTCAGGTAAATTGTCTCACAGACCACATTATTTATTGACAAATGTTGACATTTAAAATGTATTACAGTATTTCATAGAATGAAATTAACATGTGCGTTGAATAGGAGAAACAATCTCTACAAGTTTGAGCATAATCGGCCGTTAAATGAAAAATATTGCTCTTTGAATATATCCGTTTATTATTGCTATATGGTGGACTCTAATTGACAACGAATACGCTAATACATTTTGTGGACAACTCCTCATCTATTTTTGTACACAAAATGTTCAATTTTATTAGTTTCTTCATATATAGTGACATTTTCCGTTCCCCAAACTCATTGTTGTGTAGAAATTAATGTTACAAACATAATGTTGAACCCAAACGAAGGGGCTATACACGTTATTTCAAATATTGGAAATTGGGCAATTTCACGCATCGTCATGTGTGTACAAGTTAACTATATGGAGATTTTCCACAAACCTGCCAGAGTGCGTTGCCAATTTGAGTCACATGGACATACAGAATAAAGACATTTGTTTTTTGTTTTAAGAGTAATAGTTTTCCTTATTTCTTGAGTGATTGTACTCAAACTGTTCACAATAATTCCCTCCAATCCCAGCCAAGTCTGATTGGCCACTTACATCCTCTTTATTGTTCCATGTCTCCGCCCCCTTTCTTATTTGTTTACATGTGCACTTAATTATGTTTATATATATATGTAAATATTTTTGCATGCATTATCGTCACTTACCCTCTGAAGACGATTTTGCTAGGATCGACAATTTAGGCCTTATATTGACTCTCAATAATTGTTCATATGACACACGTCTCGTATAATTAAACAAGACAAGAAACACGCCCTCTAGCATGTCTAGTGAGTCAGTGCTTACAAGTATCCGGTATATTGTACTACATTATGGTAATGACCATAATGTACATAATTGTAAATATGTTGTAAATTGCCCCCCAAATATTTGAAATCTTGTTTATTGCTAGTCCTTTTTACCAACGGTGAAATCATATCAATTGTTATTATCATATTGTGATTTTTGTTATATTGTTGTTTGTTTGGTAAATAAATTTCATTTCATTTCAATACGAAATGAGTTCCTTGTCTGACATTGTGCGGTATGATGACGTCATCGTAGCTCTATTTCTTGTCCTATTGAAGGCTCTAAAAATAATGTATGTATACAATAATGCGATAGAAACCCCACACAATGAAATCTAGATTTGGTATGGTCATTTAAATGTCATGATTTATTTTAGGGTTTTCATGGTGTCGTATATAGCTTTCACTGACCCAATTATGTCAGTAACCAAACCAACACTGGAATAACTTCACACATTTGTTTTTGTTTAGTCTTATTTATCCAGGTTACCGTTAGCCTCTTCAGTGCTCTTTTACTCTGTTTTCTAGCAGAGGGACCTGCATCTAATATTATTATTTATAACTCGGCCATTGGATACACTTCCGCATTATATTGTACACTCTCTCCACTCCCTTGGGAGCATTCCAGCAGGTGCTAATTTATAGAGCACCCGTGCTTTGTACACACCATAGAAGTATGACTCCAACACTGCCACACCCTCTTTCATGCCAAGTACCCATATTGCACCTGGGCGGGGAGCAGCAATGTGGATAAAAGGCCTTTCTGAGGGCATCGATCTGGTTCGAACCCGGCTCCCTTGCTTTGCAGTCAATCGCCTATCCGATCGTGCCACAACACCTCCACATCATGCAAAGTATCTCGTTATGGTTAATGACTGTGAAAATATCTTATAATGACTATTTCTATTATTCTACAGACCAATATCTTTCTTATAGTGGCCGCTGTAGATGATATTATGAATCACAATAGTATGCATTTTAGTATGCATATAGGCCTAATGCTAAATCAATAACATCTATAATGGACCAAAAGTGTTTCAATGCAGACCACAATCCAAGACATACGTAACAAATTAAACAAGAACGAAAATAGGAAAAATTGGTCATGGTATATAGTGGTTGTATGAATGGTTTCGATGACGTCACTTGTGGCTATGTCTTTCAAAATGACCTGGTTTTTAATACAATGAGCTGAGACGCCCATACAGACTGCTAAAATGATCACTTGCATGGTCAAGATACATCATAATTGGGTCTACCAACATTTTGCCCCGAGCCGTCTATTTTTGTCTTCTAAACCTCTAAAGGCAGTCTCCAGCGATGAGACTGTATGCTTGCGGCAAAGTGGGACTGGAATTGCATGAGACTAGTATAGCTGTAACTAGTCTATATAGTGTGCGCGTCTTAGCTTTACATTATTGGAGGGGGGCACACCTTATGTATTTCTTGTTTTTCTTCAAAAAATGTCCCCTTATGTTTCCTATTGTTTTTCAAATTATTGCCCACCCCCCCCCCCCCCCCCCCCCGGTCGCTACGCCACTATGTGCCAGTATGAAATTATTCCAATGGAATAGGCAGTGCATGTCGCCTGCTGATTGAAGTGTTTGTATTAGGCAGTTGAGATGTTACGATCTCTATTAAAGGGATCCAGTAAATTTGTTGACATGTGCAAAAGGTGATCAATATTTTATAGAAATGTATTTGTGTGATCTGATATGTCCACAAAGTGATCTCTGAAAATGGTATACGTTAAATGGATGTTATATGGCCGGATAATGTGCGAAAATGCAAAGTGATATTCGCTAACCTATTGCACTAACTGTGTACACAATTATAACTATCCTGTGGATAAATAAAAATCCGAACACTTCACTAGTAAAGAGAAATTTGAAGAAGAAAAAACTGTTCCATGTTTATTTCGGTAATACAAAAACAACAAGATATGAGAGAACGACTAGAGTTCTGAGTAAGTTTTGTGGATTTTGAGAATGTTACTAGATCCCTTTAATCAGATATCAATCATTGTATAAGGCGCCATATAAACAGAATATTAATGATTTATTTGAACATTCAATATTTATTCAATATCGGATGTTTAGCGCAAAATGTAAACAGGTAGATATATTCACATAGGCTGATGTATGAACAGTTCTTTTCATAGGGTATACCTATATCTTCTTCCGTTGATATAGCTGATTACGTATAATATCATACATGTAGATATTAGTTACCATTTTATTATTTAAAAAACAAATCTTCAATCAGTGTCCATGAAAAAAACTGCCAAGCACATCAAATTAAACTTGTAAGAAAATACACACCGATACAATAATACTGTTGTACACAAAGTTGTAATCATACATTGTGGCACCTGAAACAAAGGCTACTGATCGCGAGGTGCCACATAAAAGAAGAAGAAATTAAAGACAATTTATAGGAAACAAAATTTTAATTATATTATTTAGTTATTGGCGGAAATATTCAAAGTGAATGAACCGACAATAAACAATAAACAACAACAACAACAACAACAACAACAACCACAAATATATTAAAACAAGTTGTAATCATAAGTTGCGGTGCCTGAAAAAAGGCTATAGATCCCGAGGTGCCACCGAAATATATATAAATACGGATTCTTTAAAAACATAAATTTAAGATTTATTTTCCCAGGCCAGAATTCGCAAGCGGAAAGGCGGTCACATCGAATGCAATATCCCATGTCTGTCAGTTAGAGTCAGCATCAAACGTTTAAAATGTGTTATGTGTTTATCTCAGATCCGGTATACATGCATGATACTCCGGTATACTAGAAAACTTGCGGGAATATTAAAATTGCGGGTATCGTCGACGGGAAATAGTAAACCGATCACTTCCGGGAATCGTGCGGAATATGTATCAGCTCTGCGGGAATTGAACCGTGTGGTATTAGATGGGTTAACAAAATACAGTCATCGTAATTCGAAGCATGCAGGGAGAATATTATGTTTATTTCATCGAGTATGTCGATAATAAACATTACATTTTCAGCCGAGAACACAATTAATTCTGAAAATATTGTGAATAAGATGATCCTTTTCGTCGTATATGAAACACAATCGAAATAATTTGAGCATAGGGTTATTTATAAAGTAACACGTAATATTATGGTAGGAATATTCATCCGATAACCATACAATATGATTATGGTCCAACATGTTACTGATTGTCCAAAAGGGTATCATACATTGTTTAGTAAACATTCTCTATGGAAACCTATATTAACCCATCGTTTACGGGAACCTAGTGGGACCTGCATTAACTCGATGGGGATTACAGACATATATCAGGGAATAGGTTAAACCATAGCTTACGGGAGCCTGGTTTGTCCTGCATTGACTAGATTGGGATAACACAATCTATTAGGGAACATGCCAACAAGGGTTTAAGGCCTACACATTAATGCAAAACAATTTGTCGTCTTACCTGGAGACGGGTAGATATTTCGGCCAACAGGACAGCTTTGTGACCAAAACAAAATCTGCGCTGAGCAGTGTTTTCACATCAGCGCTAGATCCGGGTGGCGCCTCCAATCCAAACTGTTACGTAATAATCCAGCCCCTTGAACCTTGCCAGCGTTCCCGTAGCAATTCCCGCAGTATGTAAGCAGTACCAATATGGAGCGGAGTATGATCAGTTCCGCGGCATGTCCTGTTCCAGTAACATTAATCAGCCAGTAATTACGCGCGCGTCGATTGATTGATTGATCGGTGTATGTTCACGAGCAGATTGCGCTTGTAGCATTGAATACACTCCGCCTGGTATCCACTGCTTTCATGTGCGTACGTGGGATCCTTAGAGGAATCTGTGGCGAGAATAGGGGAAGAAATGGGAGAGGAATTATATAATGCGTATTCACAACCAGATGGTGTAGCCTCGGAGGAGGGGGGGGGGGGGGGGGGTGTGAGGTGGGGGCGTCGGATGAGGCACACGGAGGTATGTGCCCCTATCAATATGATATTAAGTCAATGGAACATACAAGATTATACAAAACAGACCATTACAACTATTATTATATAGTTAACTAAATCGTTATGTCTATGGAGGCAATGGAAGAGACGCAGGACGGCACGTGCCCCTTATTATTGCATGAACAAATAAAAACAGGAATATCATTAGCAAATACTCAAAAGAAATGTTATAGAGTTAATTCAATTAATGTTTGACCATGGTACCCACGGTTTAATAATTACGAAGCGCAAACCAATCCAGCGACGAATCCACTACAGGGTCCACTCAGTTCGGGGAAAGGGGGGGGGGGGGTGTCAAAGAGGAAGGGGGCACTATTAAATCCAACGAGGCATGAACACAAAAACATAACTGTTGTTTCTTGTAACATAACCCTACTCCCTTAAGAAGTGGCGCCCCCCCCCCCCCCCCCCCTCACAAAAAAAGGCGGGGGCATGGGGACACAAGTCCCCTATTAATTTAATTAATACGATTACAAAAAGAGAGGAAATCCCTTACAGAATATTATAGCAATAAATATTGTATCACCAATAATTCGTGTGCCCCCCGCCCCCCTCCCCCACCCCACCCCAGCCCCCAGACAATCCGCCCACGTTACACCACTGGGCTGATATTGCATCATGCCTCACATACATTATACATGCATCTTCCACTCATGCGTTGCCGGATGGGCTAATCATACATCTATATAATATACTCGTATGGAATACTGCGGTTATAGAACACACTGAGATTGGCGTCTTGGCTGGTATAACAACGATTACAGCGTTGCTCAAAAAGTCATTGAACTTTTAAACCTGCTCGCAAGCAAGTTATGGAAAGAACATTGCTGTATTCAATATGACACACGTACATTATGTACCAATGGATAATGACAAGTTTTTAAAGGGAAATCAGTGGCGGATCTACGGGGGGGGGGGGGGGTTAGGGGGTTTAACCCCCCCCCCCCCCCCCCCTTGGGCTGCCAAGTGAAAAAGTGATGTGCATAGAAAAACGCCATCATGTGTCCAGACCCACACAGTATCCGCATCGTCATTGGGTCAACCCCCCCCCCCCCCCCCTTTTAGCAAAAAGCTAGATCCAACCCCCCCCCCCCTTAGCAAAAAGCTAGATCCGCCCCTGGAAATAATAATTTTGTTCATCCAAACCAACCGACATTAATCAGATTTTAGTAGTTCTCTTTCTACCATATAGTGAGATGTTTCGAATCGAATTCGAAATCGTCGGTGTACTTCAACTGCTTAATACCTATGCATGGCAATAATGATGTCAAATGAGTTTACATGATCGCTAATATATTTAGGTGGTATTGCATTTGTTTACATGACCATGCATTGTTCATAAATCATACCTAATAAAATACA
>JBAMJV010006952.1:0-90000 GCA_037951105.1 Echinarachnius parma | reverse complement strand
CCCCCCCCTTTTTTAATTTTACCTGTTCTCAAGACCAAATGTCAATGGTCTCGACTGTCATTTTTGATGGTCTCAACCTCGAAAAGTGTGAGAAAATTTGCACGACTATCCCCCCCCCCCCCCTCCCCCCTCGCTTACAGGATTCTCAACCACTGGGTCTTGGTCTTGAAAATTGTGGATCGGACCTGGCCTCGGTCTCGAAAATGTCAAAGATTTGCTGTCTGGCCTGCGAACATTTTCTACGACTACCACCTCCCCCCCCCCCCCCCCCACCCCCCCCCCCCCCCCCCCCATCTCCCGCGTATTATACCTGATTCTTAACCACTGGGTCTTGGTATTGGCCTCGAAAATTGTGGACCGGACCTGGTCTTGGTCTTGACAATTTTGCAGGTACTTCGTCTCGGCTTCAACAATTTTCTACGACTACCCCCGCTGACAGAAGAACCTCACCCCCCCCCCCCTTGAAAAATCCTGGGTACGCCACTGGTTATGCTAGTCTAGGTATTTTCTGGCAAAGGGCAATTTGTTTGAATGGGAGTACTTATTCGGACTGCTGGTTTAATTTTCCCTCTTCTTTAAATTTTGCGCAAGTCATTTTTCACACTCTGAACAAAAACAGTCAGTGTTCGCTCAAGCGTGAACGAAAATTTGTTTTGTTAGTGGCACTTGATAGATGAGACTATTGGGCATCTATCGACATCAACAAATCTTCAAAATATTTTGAAATGTAATTTTGACAGATTTTCAAAAGTGTAACGCTTTTTTTGATACGCCCTGTATGTACTGTTATATAAAGACCATGATGATAATAGAGGAGGAACTGGAAGGAAGGGGAAAGGATTTTGGAGAGGAAGAAAAGAAGAAGAAGGAGAAGGACAAGAAATAAAGAAAAGGGAGACGACCAAAAAAGGAGAAGAAGAAAACAAAAGAATGAAAATGTCATCATAGTAATCACATCTTGAAAGAAATGTAAGCCGTTTTTTGTAAAATGTGAAAGAGGGAGATGAAGGAGAAGACTGAAGAAGAAGGGGGGGAAAAGAAGAAGAAGTTAAAAAAAAAATTAAAACAGATAATTATTAAGTTGAGTTGTTGAGTTGAGTTGTTTCTACTCGTAATTGTGCCCATACCATGCATACCTTGGAGAGGGGGTGCCGGGATAATTTTTGCCAAATTCGACAGTCCTGTCACGACCAAGATACCCCGAAGAGTAACTGCCTGCGCTGGTCCATCGCCATGCCTAGTTTTCCACCTCATCAGAATCTCCGTCGCAGCTTGTACATAGTCTCTGTTGTTCGTCTGGAGGATGTTGTTGACTAGGGCATACTTAAATCCGAGGTTGTCGCCCAACTTGTGGTAACTAGTGTAAGGGACTTCTTCACTTAGTTCCATGATGATAGAATCGGTTAAGACCCCCACTGTAGCTTTGGTGGCCCTGGGTACATAATGAGATCATATAACTTGTTTTAACTTGACATTCACATTGTTAAGTGCAGCAGTTGTGCCCGAAATTTAAATAACAGTCGCTGAGTTTGCAAGAATTCGCGATTCCTTTTTACGCTGATTCCTCCCCTATCATGCCTATATACCTTGTGAGAGAATCATAGTTATTGCAATACAAATTGGGAACTATTGATTCTGATCAATACGTATTTTCTGCTGATTACTATTTAATGTATGGTTCACGCTATCAGGTCAGTATCTGCAAACTATTCAAGATATAGAGGAAGCATAATTATTAGTCAGAATTATATATGGTTTAATGTATTTTTTTTAACTGATTAAATTATAACGATGTTACACTGTTAAAGGGATAGTTAAGTACTGGTAAAGAGAGTACAGTTTTGGGTCAAACTAAATTTTAGTAACCAAAACCAGCACCATTACATTACAAACTAATAGTTATAACTCCACCATGCTCGAAAGGAATACAACAATTACAAACGACTAAGTAAACAGTCTGTTATCATTCAAAAAGAGCCGTTAAAACTCAAGAGGGCGCTCTCTAAACACTGATCGGTTTCAACCATTTAACAAATAATAGTGTGCATAATGTTTTGTTGAAGTAGTGATTATATAGAGAGATAATCAACAACTATTTAAAAACCACTTTTGTAAATTTTTGAAAAGAGGAAGCATTTAAAAAAAAAATTGACGGCTGGTTCAAAATTATCTGATAATTGTGGGGACCCACAATTATTACAAATGGATATGTTTATGGATATTTCAGCCATTTCTGAACCAATTTTGATCAAATAAAGTTTATTCTGTCATTACAATTGTATGCTCTTTCGATTTTGACACTCAGTTTTTCATTATCTAACAAACAAATTAGTTTGTGTAGCGCCCTCTATACCAAAACTTAACTATCCCTTTAAAACGCTGTGTAAACAAATTCAACAAACTTGTTGAAAATTGTTTACAACCGCTGTTTAACATTTGAACCATCTAACTCTTGTTGAAAACATTCAACAACCCCAGTTGTTTAAAGTGTTGTTAAAACTGTTGTTTTAATTTTTTCTACAACCGTTGTTTAGAATAAATTTTAAACAACCCAGTTGTTGAAATAGCAAATACAAAAATGATTGTACTATAAAACGGCAAATTCGGAATCGAACCGGGACCTTTGGGTTATAAGACTAAAGCCTAGTGCCCACTATGCGATCTGCGCTTGCGATCTAGCCCGAGATGCTCGCGATCTCGGTTCGGTGTGAATCGCACCAGTTCGCCGCGAGTCAGCCCGATCTCATTGCGTACGCGATCTTTTCGATGCCCACTATGCGATCTCACGGCGACTTCCCCTGATAAATGCATTGTCCCTATTTCCACGCATGCGTGCATGGTTGAGGATTACAGCCAGGTATTGTTCGCTCTTGCTTGACATCATAATCCGCTTTGCGAGTTTTGTTTATAAACCCAGTGCCCACTTTGCGATCTGCGCCTAGCGATCTAGAGCGATCTTGCCCGAATAGGAGTGATCCTTGAGATCTGTGGTTAAGTCGCAAAATGGGCACCAATGGCCCGCAAGTGTGGTGTCGGTTGCGGTCGCCAGGTGTTCAAAAATTTCGTTCTCGATCGCATGTCGGGCGGGATCGCACAAATGGCAAGCCGTTTGAACAATTATTCATATTTCCTGATAACAAGAATTCAATCCTTGATATCAAGAATTCTGTTCTTATATATCAATAATTAAATTCTTATATCAAGAAATAAATTCATAATATCCAGAATTCGATTTCTTGATAATGAATTCGATTTCTTGATATCAAGAATTTAATTCTTGAAATCAAGAATTACCATTGGTTAACAACAGAAAATTATTTCTTTATATCAAGAATTCGATGTTCAGTTATGCGAAACTGCTTTACAAAGGCGCCCTGCGAGAATCAAGAATTCTTTTCTTGATATCAAGAAATTAATTCTTGATATCAAGAAATAATTTGTTGTTGTTAAGCAATGGTAATTCTTGATATCAAGAAGAGGAAATAAATGTTAAAACGGCTAGCCATGCCTGGCCATGCTCAAACATTCAACAAATTCCAACAAATTCAAATCAAACAAGCGTGAATTCCTGGCTATTGTATTCCTCGACAATGCGCAGAAATGGGGCCATACCGTGACCCCCGCGTGCACAATGGAATCGGGCTGACTCACTGCGAACTGATGTGATTCCAAGATCGCTAGCCCAATGCCCACTATGCGATCTTGCCCGAATAGGAGCGATCCCCTGAGATCTGTGTTAAGTCGCAAAGTCGGCACCAATGGCCGCAACAGATCGCCGCGAATGCGATCGAGACCGATTTGGTCGCCAGACTTTTGAACATGTCAAAACCCCTTCGACCGCAACCGACACCACCCTTACGGACGCGAGTTACAGCGATCTGGTGCGGCCACTGGTGCCCACTTTGCGACTTAACCACAGATCTCAGGGGATCGCTCCTATTCGGGCAAGATCGCTTTAGATCGCTAAGCCCAGATCGCATAGTGGGCATTGGGCTTAACACTCGTCGCTATATCGTTTCGCTTGGTTTGCAGAGGGACAAAAGGGGGTTTGCCGCGATGATTTTGCGGTGGAAACTATCACGTGATTTAACACGTTTAATCAACGCTTGAACAATGGCCGCTTTACACAACCCTTCTTTCTACAACTAATCATGCTACACCCAAGGTTGTATAAAAAGATTCAACAACCATTTTTACACAGCGTTTTAACAGGGTAAGACGTGAAATAAAATTCCCGACAATTGAAATTAAAAAGCGTTATTCAAACAAAAACAATATAAGGTTATTCATTGCACTGACCTCTGGTTCGGGAACGCTTCCGCCATGGTGCTGATTTATCCCGTCCCTCACTCGATCCGTTTAGTAATCAATCGAGTTCACTGTCCGAACCTGGGTTGAAAATACGAGGTTTTCCCCAAAACGGTTCGGCATAATTCAAATTCCATGGAATCAGCATGGCTGGATAAGAACCTATAAAGCGCTGGCCACCCGGGTCTTGCGATGAACTGCGAATAAACAATAGCAGTTATGAAGGGAGGATCGTGTCAAACAATCAAACGTCATTATACAAATGATGCACAGGCTTGAGTGGATCAGTAAGAATTGGATGCACGAGTTTAACTTTGGAATGGTTTAAACCCACGAGCGCAGCGAGTGGGTTTTAGATCATTTCTAAAGTTAAAAGAGTGCAGACAATTCTTACAGATCCACGAAATATGCCTGTGCAGCATTTGTTTTATCAAATGGGCGAAAACAAATGCGAAAATCAAATTAAAGTGAGCCATGCATCATTAAAATGCATTCGTTAAAACGTTCACACGCTAACCATGCTAACTGACCAATCATAATGCAGGCATTATTCTACCCATTTTATAATACGAAATACCATGTGCGTCATATATTCAACCATATTCTAATCTATATGCCTAAAAACGAGTGTTATCTCTTTTGTTCTTGCCATTAAAGTCAAAAGGCAGCATTTTGAAAGTTCTGAAAAGCAACTCTATTGGTCATACCCATTGATCAATGTTATAACATATGATTCATATCGTTGACTCTGAACCATAACATCGTTAAATGAAGAAATATTAGGAATGTCGATGCGCGCCGCTAATATTGGGCCAAGATTTCACAGCTTGTTCCGCACGCCTTCGCCGGGTTGAGGATCGGTGGCTGCATGCTCGAATTTGCGAGACGTGTGGTTTGCACGTGGTGTACACATAATGTATATGCGGAATAATTTGAATGTGGTTATGTGGTTATACGATATTTTATTTTATTGTTCAAAACAAAAAATGTCTAACTGTTTACATTAAAATATATTATTTTACATTGTTGGTGATAAAAGAGTTCATGTGTTTACCAAAACTGCTATTTGGCTTTGCATACTCCTTATGTCTCAGGCACACATTCCCATACGAGCCACGTACCGTATTGGCATTATTTTGTGGAATGCAATGCAACGGGGCGATTCGAGATTTCGTGTCGTTTACGGGAAGGCACAGCTAAACATGTTCAATATTTATCCATGAACTTTTACTGGGAAGCTTTACGGGAAAGTGTGGCCGGAACATTAAAGGGCAATGCAACTCACGAATAGAGTTTATCCTACTTGATATATCGTAATATGCCTTTTTATTATATATAACATAACTCCGACTCAGATTTCTGCTTTGGGAGAAATATGTGAAAACTCTATCGGGTTTACCACTATTCATGCGAACACTGGAGGCCGCCATTATTAGGTGTGTGCGGACTTATGGTCAGTGATATGCACTAATGCATTCCAATACCACCTATTGAAACCATTGTCTGAATACTTGTAGATGCTTTGACGAGTCTGTAAATCAGTGAAAAGCTTTTTGTTCGGCCCGTAGCGCACTCGTCATAGTTTGCAAAGCATGTCGGGCAATTACAAGAACATGGCCGCTCCCATCACCTTTTGCCGCCGTAAGAATTAGTAAAATGTGAGTATGTTCACGTAAGGATTTCATGGGATCCAGGAGGCCGAAATTGCCAAGTTTTGTATCAAATAAAATGTCTGTTCACCCTCTAAACGATAATAATAACCGAAAGCCATAGTTTCATTGCCCTTTAAATGAAGTATATCATGCTAAATAAGTTTGTATATGGTCATTTACAATATTAAAACAATCATATTCAGTCACTAATTTAAACAAATTCTAGCTATTGGACTGAATGCCTATATAAAGTAGCAATTGCTTGCAATAGCAACTGCTTTAATACATGAAATGCCGCTCTTTCTGATTAAGTGCTTATCACGTGAGCTGAGCATGAATGACGTGGTTCTTCAAAGTCTAGTGTGTTATTTATGGCCATGCGTACCTTCATATCAATATTTGTCTTTGTTTTTTGGTACAGATATAAGACTCCGACATAAATCTATCAAGGTGTAATTACATTCGTATTAATATGAGAGTACAAACATAATGGTCGATCGTGACAGCTAAGAGTAGGTTACCGCTTTATCCAATAGTTTGTGTTGTTGGTTCTGATAATATAGCCCAATCACCTAAATCAGTACAGCAATTATCACAGATCACCGTTGTTTACCAAGTGATTATGATAGATGTAAATGTAAATGATTAACTAGCGGAGCGTTATATTTGTGATATGAATATTATCCCGAATGTACACCACGAAACTGGTGCGTCAACTCAGATAATAAGTCAAATATTCCATTGTTTCTTCATACCCGGCTTGAGCCGCCGTGGTTATTCTCGAAAATATTTGCACAAAGATAATATAATCCAAAATATCCAAATATAAAACTAATACTGTATACATCTTTATCATTATGCTGTTTTTTTCCCTAGCACTGATTGCAAAGAAATGATTCGTCTTGATCGATGAATCATAAATAAAGCTATATATAGCCTACTTCTTTGTATTGATGACATTTGTGTCATGTGTAAAGTAAAATTAAAAGGTACATGTACTATGCATTTGCTCACAATTCAATTACGCTTGAATTATGAATAGAGAATATTTGAAATTTGTTGGCCAAAATTAATTAATTACAAATGTTTTGTTGTAAAGTTGTTACAGCTTCTCCTTCATTTTTCTTCTGAGTTTTTATTCGTGATTAGTATTAGCCGAGGCATAGATACGGGGGCAATTTTCTCAATAAATGTTATCACTATTATGTACTGCGTTGTTTATGAGTTTACACAACCCTTAGTAAAATGTTGGCTATCTATTTGTTATCACGAAATGGTCCCAAAACAAATAATTATGTTTCATTCTTTGCCTGGTGGTCCCCTTTAATCAAATGTGTATTGGTATAATATGATGGGTTCATCAAGTAATGTGTGAAATAGATTTTGGCCGAGAAATTAGCCCCCCAAAAAGGTGATATTCACTAACTCATTGCACTTCATGTGTACATGGTTTAAATTATCCTGTAGACACTTTAACATCTGAACACTTCAATCGTACATATCTTTTAAACGAAATGAAAATTAGAAAAACCGAAACATATCCCGTGCTTTAATCGTTAATATGAATATGACAAGATATGTCAGAACCACTTAAATTCCAAGCAACATTTTAAGGATTTTGACAATGTCACTAAATCTCTTTAAAGACCTGAGACCAGCAAAATATAATTTTAAGAGGGTTATGTTATATTTGTACTGGAGCTATATCTTTTATTTCGTAATGCTATGGTGCAGGTTTTGGTTACAAAAAATTAAGTTTGACCAAAATTGTACTATCCATTTAAAGTAAACATTTACGCATGAAATTGTGCTATTATGCCCCCCCCCCCCCCCCCCCCCCCCTCTCGGCCGTGAAACGGTCGATCGCCACACAAACAAAAAACTTGCACACATGTCAAGTGAAGTGAAGTATGGTAATTCTATTATTGTTAAGTTCACAACTTTGCATATTTATGTTAATTTATGCAATAAAGGGATCTAATTCATACGTTTACCCATAAATCATAATTCTTCATTAAATGGACTTAGTACATTGTCCAAATCCTCAAAATCAAATTGTAATGTTTGCGGTTCCCTCATACCTTGTTGTATTCTTATTAACAAACAAAGCATGGGACAGGTTTTTCACATTTCCCCTTTCGTTAAAAAAATATTTACGATTGAAGTGTTCCAGGAGATGTCAAATTATCCAATGGATCGTCAGAACCATGTACAAAGTGAGTGCAATGAGTTAGTGAATGTCTCTTTGCATGTTTGCTCATTACTCGGCCATATAAAGTTCATTTCACTTGAAATGTTCACACATCACCTAGTGGACATACAGTTGAAAGATAACAACAATATACATTGTATCAACCACCATTTGGAAAAATAACACAACAACAACAATTGGGACGAACCCGGTTTTATTACTTTCTCATGATCTCTCTGTGGTTTCAACTAATGTATTTAAACTACCCCTTAAACAATTGGTCATAATTTCGTAACCGAGAATTATGTCAAGATGACAATAACATTACAAACTAATAGTTTGTACCATGATCGAAAGGTATAGCAAATTGCAAACGACTAAGTAAACAGCCTGTTATCATTCAAATAGAGCCATTAAAACACAAGAGGGCGCTCTCTAAAAAGCATTGGTTTTACAAAACTATGCATGTGATGTTTTGTTGAAAAAATGATTATAAAGACAGATCATCAGCAACTATTTAAAAACATCTTTTGAACATTTTTGAAAAGGTGTAGGCATTTTTTAAATCTTTTGAAAAATTACCTAATACATTTTGGGCCCAAATTTATTCCGACTGGATATATTTAGTGATATTTCAGCCGTTTCTAAACAGATTTTGATCAAATAAAGTTTATTCTGCCATCAAAATTCTATGCTCTTTCAAATTTTACACAAACAATTCTTTTGTGCAGCGCCCTTTTTACCAAAACTGAACTATCCCTCCAAAGACAAAATGGCCCAATTCAAAATTCACAAGACATAGCGCGTGCCTGTACATTGTTATGAAACAGCACATATGTGACTAAATGCATTGATTGTGGTTTATGAAACGATGCTGTTTGATATTCAATCCATTTTGATGCATGAATGGCACACGCGGTTGAATGCATTAATTGCTATCTTAACAGTGCATTTTGAAATTTTCCAATACTCATTAAACTCAATAAACGAATGTTTAAATATGACATTTTTTCTCTTTAATGTGTGCTTACTCAACCATGGGAAAATGGTTAAAGGGATAGTTGAGTATTGGTCAAACTTAATTTTATTAACCAAAACTTGCACCATTATGATACAAGGTAATAGTCATAACTTCACCATGCTCGAAAAGTATACATTTACAAACGACTAAGTAAAAGCCCTGTTATCATTCAAAAAGAGCCGTTACAACTCAAGAGGGCGCTATTTTAAAATATTGGTTTTAGCTTTTTTTCATACAAAATTGTGCATTTAATGTTTGTTAAAATAATGATTCAATAGAGATATCATCAACGACTTTTTATAAGCCTATTCTGATTTGTTCAAAGTAGTCTTAGAGCATTTTTGGAATTTTTTCTAAAAAGTCTAAATATCGCACGGTGATTGCCGGTGAAGAACATTTTGAATACAAATATATTTATGGATATTTCAGCCGTTTCTAAACCCATTTTGATCAAATAAAGTTTATTCTGTCATTAAAATTGTATGTTATTTCGAATTTGACAGTCAGTTTTTCATTATCTGACAAAAAGATATCGGGGGGCACTTCGGGAAATACTAATACTCAACACTACCTTTAAGTCTTATTTTTACACATTGTTTTCCTAAACCACAGATATTTTGGCTAGACGAAATCTTGAAACGATTCTTCGTTATGAAACAGTGAGCAATTGTTAGAGGGGTAATTACTTTTTGTTTTCGGTTTATATATAAATCTTGACAGATTTAAAAGCACACAAGCTACTCGAGGCTCCGACCCTAGATCCCCTGCCGGTGGGGTCATTCAGTTGAACAATATTTTCTACCCCCTTTTCTCCAAAATCTGGGCATGCCAATGTAAGGCTTTTAGTTCTTTCACCAGTTACTCTGGGAATTCCCCTCCCCCCCTCCCCAATCGCAAAATTGACGCCTCTGGTAGGTGGGTGGGGGAGGGGGGGGGGGGGGGGGGGGGTGTGAAGTAAACTGCTTTGTTGATATTTTACCGAGGATTCCCCCATATATTTCATAGATTGCCTGGACTGTTCAGGGGTGTTGGCTGTATCTAAGTAACTGTATTATCCTACATTGGCGGAAAATAACGACTTTTGGGACGTGGGTCTTCATTAGCAGGTATTTGCCCATGATAACTCCTAACTTGATTTTATTTGGTTCCTCTACAGTTCGTCCGACGGACTCACCCCCCGCTTACATGACTCTCAACCAGTGGATTCGATCTCGGTCCTGTTTTTGTAAATTACGCAACCCCCTTTAAAAAATCCTGGCTACGAGCCTGCAGTTCTAGTATCAAAGCGAGTGGCATGAATTTTTGACAAAATTTTATGTGGAATTAAATGGTTCGTTTTTCCCAAATTTGTATATATTTGAAGCTGTTGATGGTTTTTTTGTTATTTTATTCGTTTGGCTTGATGGGTAATTTCCATTTAAGACAACAAAACATCAAGCTGTTTGTCATTTGTATACAACGTTTATCTGTTGAGAGTCAATACTATTTTGAATTTGTGCAGTGTTTATGTACAAATCCATTTATTTTGACGATGACAAAAATGTTAAGACATTGTCAGTTACCTTGAGATCCTTTGTAGGATGTTACTTAGCCTAGTAATGCGCCACTATGTTTGATTGTGGATTGTATTCTCCCGTGAAGTTGAGAAAGTGCACAGGATAATTGCGCGGGTTTCAAACGTGCCCGAATTACTGACGTCAATGTCAAACACCTAAATAGTCTTCGACTTCCATTTAACAGAGTCCCAGTTGATTGAACTGTTATACTTGAATGTTCTTGATGCGTTGACACAGTTGATTAATTTGATTCCAAATTCCAGCTTTTATTGCACACATTCACAGTTCGACCAGATTGTTTAGCAGGAAAATCCAGGCAACACTAGCTATATTGTTGTAACCACCGTGCGTGCGTCCTTTTTAAAATTATACTCGCGTTGATGCCGCACAATCACGCACGACAATAATTTCAACTATACTTTTATAGATGAAATGCCGCTATTTCTAATTAACTGCCTATCACATGAGTATGACGTGGTTCGTCAATGTCAAGTCTTTTATCTATTGCCCTGCGTACGTTTAAACAAGTTTGATACTTACAAAGATGACACTTTGCATAAATATCCAAGACCAAATATGTGCATGCTCCAATATGAATGTATTTATATTCGTATTTCTATGAGAGTACAAACATAACTATCGATCGTAGCAGCTAGGAATGGACTACGGCTTCATCAAATAGTTCGTGCTGTTGGTTCTGATAATATAGCCCAATCACCTTAATCAGTCCAAGGAGTTATGAGTTAGCTACTTCTTTTAAGTTGATACAATCTGTATCCAGTCTAAAGTAAAAGTAAGACTGATACTATGCATTTGCTCAGAATTTAATTAAGCTTGAATTATTATGGAAAGACAATAATTATTAAACATTTGTTGGCCGAAATTAATTTTCCAATAGTATAACCTCGATCCTTGATCAGTCCAACAATTATCACAGATCACCGTTGTTTACCAATTGATTATGATTATGTAAATGTTAATGATTAACTAGCGGAGCGTTATGTTTGTGATATTAATATTATCCCGAATGTATAGACCACGATACTCGAGTGTCTACTCAGAGAAAAAAATCAAATATTCAATTATTGTTTTATCATTCCCGGTGTGAGCCGCGGCGGTTATTCTCGAAAATATTTGCACAAAGATAATATACTCCAGGGTACATACAAAAACTAATATACATCTTTATCATCCCAAGCACTGATTGCAAAGAAATGATTTTTCTAGATCGATGAATCATAAATATAGCTATATATAGCCTACTTCTTTTAAGTTGATACAATCTGTATCCAGTCTAAAGTAAAAGTCAGACTGATACTATGCATTTGCTCAGAATTTAATTAAGCTTGAATTATGGAAAGACAATAATTATTAAACATTTGTTGGCCGAAATTAATTTTCCAATAGTATAACCTCGAGGGTGATAATGCACTTTATGCACAACTACGAAAACTAAAATGGGCAAAACATTACAAATTGGTTGCTGTAAAGTTGTTACAGCTTCTTTTTCATTTTTCTTCCGAGTTTTTATTCGTGGTTAATATTAGCCGAGGCATATAATACGAGCGTATCATTCTGAAAGAGCCTCACTATTATTTCATGATGTTTTTTTCTTTAAAAAAAACAATTATCTAAACAACAAAAACACATATACCAATGC
Organism: Echinarachnius parma; assembly: GCA_037951105.1. Classification (NCBI taxonomy): domain Eukaryota; kingdom Metazoa; phylum Echinodermata; class Echinoidea; order Clypeasteroida; family Echinarachniidae; genus Echinarachnius; species Echinarachnius parma. The sequence goes on along the minus strand of JBAMJV010006952.1, from coordinate 77,612 downwards.
GAACTTGGGTCTAACTGCGTTATATGTCGGAATATTGTCATATCTTTAAAAATGGGTGAGACTCCGTCTTGCCGTAAACTGTGCACAGTTTGTATGCACTGCGTACAGTTGTGTAAACAAAATCATGTAAAGAGCTGGGATCAGCAAAATTACCTTTTTATAAGAGGGTTAGTTATATATATCAAGGCCCAAGGGCCCCATTATGGACCAGCGACATTTACCATGGAAATTAGCAATATTGGCTCTAACGCATCGATGTCAATGGGATGTCAATATGCTAGAGTAACATACAAATCAACATTACGTAGCAGAGCACACATTCCGCCCTTACTCATTCAACCGTAAATGAGTTTACAATTAAGCATATCTAGATATCTATATATCAGTGGAACTGTGGCAATGAGTTTACAATTAAGCATATCTAGATATCTAGATATCAGTGGAACTGTGGCTGGTCCTGGGACATGATCGCGCTCTCGGCCACTGAGCTCCTTCAGCCATCATGAATAGAGCAACATCATTCGACCGTGGACAGATCCCGATATCATTTCATAAACCGACCAGCGAATATTTGTTGATTTTCCGACGCATTGAATAAAGGTGTTCGTGATAGAACTTACTCTAAACCAGTCACCATTATTGTATGTACTTTGGTGGTGCATGTAGACCATGATGTAAAATGAAAACATTTGTTTCTATATGTACAGGAAGTCGAGGAAGAAAAAAATACCGGACATCGTTGGGAGTATAAGTCGAGTTTGAATACTACCATCAGCATCATTATCAGCATCACCATCATCATCACAATCATCTTAAATAACATCATCATCATTATCATTATCATCATTATCATCATCATCATCATCATCATCATCATCATCATCATCATCATCATCATCATCATAATCAACATCGTCATCATCCATATCATCATCATTTCCATCATCATCATCATCATCATCATCATCATCATCATCATCATCATCGTCGTCATCATCATCATCATCATCATCATCATCATCATCACTATCAACAACAGCGTCATATCATCATTACCATCACCACCACCATCATCATTATCAGCATCAGCATCATCATCACGCGCAAACGAGGATCTTATATATATAATTTTGACGTGTTCAGGTGACGATGTAGCGAAGGGAAACTACGCCATGCTGGAAGTGGTTGCAGGTCTTCGGTGGGTGTAGAATAACCTACAAGATAATTACAATAAAATTATGACAATGAAAACGGTAGGAAAAGAATACTCAGGTTAATATCAAACATACAAGAAACTACACGCTAATGGTTTCGTAATAATCCTAAAACGTACCGTTCAATAGATCTTGCTAATTATCCTGTTTATGTAAAAAAAAAAAAAAAAAAAAAAAAAGATCTGCAAGATTAAATTCCAACTTTCATAATACCGTATGACTCTGAAATTGTGAGCAGTTATAGAAATAATAAGAATATACATATTTAGCACTAAATTATCTATAGTAAATCATAACATTAACGAGTAGTATTTAGCCCTCTACTTATAGGAAAATATGTGTAATGTTTAACGACCGTGTGAAATGTAAACAATTCTTTTTAGATAATTTCAGATTATTTCAAATAATTACGTCTCCACCCCCCCCCCCCCCCCCCCTCCTCCATTTGGAATCATTGAACTCTCCCCCGGCTCGCTGTAAAAACCGCTTATGATATTTACATTTATCTCGCCAACGTTCCACCCTTACAGCTTTTGGAGGCGACACGGAGAGACTGACTGTTTTCGGTAGCAGTGCAGGAGCTGCTGGTGTTGGCTTCCTTCTCCTATCTCCACTCACCGCAAATCTGTTCACTCGGGCTATCCTTCAGGTATGGGCATTGTTCTTTTGGCAGATATGTTGATGTTGTTACTGTTGTTGATGTTGATTGTTGATGTTTACGTCATTGTTGTTGTTGATGATATTGCTTATGTTGTTGCTGATGATGTTGTTAATGCTGTTGATGATGTTGTTAATGTCATGGTTGCCCATGATGTTGTTTGTGGTGATCTTGCTGTTGTTGCTGTTGATTTTGATATTGATGCCGTTGTTGTTGATGATGTTGTTGTTGACGTTGTTGTTGATCCTGATGATTTTGCTGATGATGTTGTTGTTGTTGTTGTTGATGAAGCTGTTGATGCTGAGGATGTTGTTGTTTGTGATGATCTTGCCGTTGTTGCTGTTGATGTTGTAGCTGTTTGTGGTGATCTTTTTGCTGTTGACGTCGTTGTTGATGGTGTTGTTGTTGGTTATGGTGTGTACGCTGTTATTGTTTTTTCCTACTGCTGTCATTGATGCTGTTCTTGTTAATGTTGCTGTTGTTGTTGTGATGTCAATTCAGATACATTATTTGCATCAATATAATTAAATTACATAACGGGACCGTATCTTATTCATGTAATACAGTCGTCAGTCTTTGGGGCTTTTACAGGCTGTCATGTCCAGCACTAAGATTTCATCTAGCCCTGCATCATCAGATCCGCTGCAAGTTGGGCGGGCTTCTCAAACCAATGTTATACCAAAGCAGTATATCATGTTTACTGGTGAAAACCGCTCCTTAACCCTATTAAGGCCGGGGGGGGCCATAATGGCCCCCCCCCTCCGGAACTTTTTTTATTGCTCCAAAACGCTGCAAGATGACGCGCCGCTGCTTGGTGACTTTTTTCTTTCGGGTCTTGCGCACGTTTTAAAACAAAAATTTCGAAAATCGGACCCTCCGTTACAAAGTCACGTGACCTTTTGTCTATGCATGTCAGCCCGAAAATCGCTAAATTTCGTGATTTGTGTACAAAACATATGGAAATATCAATTTTCATAAAATGAGGTGTATTATTAGATATTTGGTGTTGTTTACATTTTATATGTTGGTTTTGGGGTTCAAAATAGTTAAATTATAGTTAGAAATAAAATAAACAACAAAAACAATAAAATACATAAGTTAAAAAAACAAAGAAATACATAAGAAATTAATAAAACAATAGAAAACAAAAGGAAGAACCGGGCTCTTCCAATTTTTTTTGTTGTAGTATCATTCCAAATGCTCTAAAGAATATATGTAGTGAAAACCAGAGTTTAATTATGAAGAATATATGATTTATGGGTAAAAATATGAATGTCATGACTTATTTGCATAAATTACCATAAATGTGCCTCAGTCTTTCAGTTTGGGTATAAAGTCGCAATGGAGGTTTAGTACATAGAGCACCAAAATCATAAAAAATTGTCTTTGGCTGAAAATTTCAACTTTACGGAATTTGATACTTACATGTGTCATCTACATTCTCTGAAAATTTCATGTCCTAATTCGATTGTTTTATACCATAAATAATGATTTTTCTTAGCAACCTTCAATTCAGTTTCGGCCTGAAACTCGGTTTATCATCGCTGGCTGTTCATGATCGATCGTTTGTGCATTGATTGAGCGGCACCCGACCGCTGTTATTGTGAGCGGTGTGCGAGCTAGCTGAGCCGGAGCGGAAAGCGCTGTGATTGGTCAGACTGACCTGAATAGAGTTGAACTGGGTATGTACGTTGTGTTCATTTCCGGATAGCGTGCACGACCTACTGTATAATACCGCATTGAATCGCGCCTTGTTATGTAAATTCTGTAGCTAGCTTTTCCTCGCATTATCAAAGCGCATCGTGTGCAGCCTACCGCATCCTACTGTATTGAATCGCGCTGTGCGGCTTACCGGTACCGGTACCTACCCTATTGAATGACATGGTACTGCGTGCATGCAAAATACGCCTCCCCGGTGCGAAGTTATTGTGTATAGTTCAATGTTGCGGTAACGATCGGGCAGGATGAATGAGCAGGTGGGTCGATATCGCCCGACCAGCGAGGACTGAAGTTACCGCTCTATTGTACCATTCATTGTGATCGAGGGGGTCATGCCAGCTAGCCCGCCGGGTTAACTTGCATGCAATTGTACGAAACTGGAGCGGCTTTGTACAAATGTTACTGTATGTTAACAGTAAACTGCGCATGCGTTATATTGTTTGTTGATAACGCTATTTTCACGATCGATTGTGAAAACGAACGGTCAAACCGAGAATTTGTTCAACCGCTCGCTCGCTCTGTGAGGATGCTTTTCTGAATGGATGCGAAACTTTAGAAGCGATTTTCTCTGTTGTTTGACAAATAGCTGAGCTCTGGTCCGCGTTATTAAATTGCGTTTTTCTTTCCTTCATGACAATTATATGTAGCAAGTTATATATCATTTTAAAGCTGAAATCCGAGAGAATTCAAAACACTAAAAATCTCAATTTTGATATTGCCGATGAATTACCCGAAGTGACAGAGGGGGACACAAATATGCAAATTAATGAATTTTTCAAAATTTTTAAAAATTACCATTGTATTCTATACACTTCACTTATCACGCGTGCAAACTTTTACGGCGATCGGCCGCTCTGCGGCCGAGATCTTAGGGTGGGGGGGGGTGGGGGGCCATAATGCCCCCCCCCCCCCCCCCGGCCTGCTGAAGACCTCAAATAGCCCGGCCTTAATAGGGTTAATGCCTTTAAGGTCGTGGTGCTAGAAGATAATATACGAAGTATACTGGCTAAAACTTAACTGCACTCATAATATGTCTATGTTTTATATCGCAGAGTGGAAGTGCATTGTCCCCTCGCTACTTCCGCCATGACCCGGAAACAGATCGTCTGGAGGCCAAGCGACTGGCCTCTCTGGTTGGATGTCCCACGGGCGACTCCTCGGCCATGGTGGAATGTCTTAGGAAAGTGGATGAAACCACTATGCTGGAGGTCCAAGATACGGTGAGAAAAGATATTGGGGTTTGCCTATCAAAGGCATAACATGGCGAGTCTACGTCTTCTAATCCTTATAAATGTCATCACACACCTTTTTATTTAATCTTCTTTTTCAACTCCTAAGTTACCATGGAAACAGGTCACTCTCGATCGAGACCATGTGATGCTTCCATCCTCTACACCCGGATCAATGCAATTGTATCATAGCAGCAGTGAGGGTTAGTTTACTGATTATTCATGTTAGTAATTGGGCCGGTTTACGTAATGGTAAGCGTTAGATCAACCCATGTTCAGCGTTATAGTATTGCTTATGGATAGTGTTTGGTGGGACTGGATATAGAGCACATATCACATCTAGGATTATAGTTATGTGTTTGGTAACGACTATGTCTAAATTTAAAGAAAAGGTTTGAGTAAGCCCAACTTACCGAACCTATATTCCGCGGCTCTTGCGCCCCGACAGGTGTACGAGACGGGGTACCACATCCGCGTAGACGGTACGTTCCTTCCAGATACTCCCGAGGCCATCTTGTCGGGAAGAACCGAAAGATACGTCGACGGTCAGGGCCCATCATCGATCATCGATCAACGATCATGGCCGGGGTCAACGGCGACGAAGGCACCATCGGCATCCGGAGGTTCTTCCGCCCATACATACAGCGTGATACCGGACCATATATCAACCGCTCGAAATTCGAGGACCTCGTCGTGCGAACGCTCGACGGGCCTGACCGGAACCACGCCCTGGTTCGCGAAGCCGTCTTCCAGCAGTACGTGGACTGGACTCACGCTGACGACCCCGGTCTCGACTACTTTGACGCGTTCGTTGAATTCTACTTGTTTCGCAGTGGAGTTGATGCGTCCTTGAGGATGTACCACAATCTGGGAGTGACCAAACTCTACAAGTATGTGTTTAACCACGCCCCTAGCAGGTGGGTATTGATGTTTCGTAAATTGCATACACACAATAATTGGATTCATCCTCATCATCAAGTTCAGGTGGAGTTATAAAAAGCGCTCATGTGGTCCTCACTAATCATCAATATCTCCATGATTACGAAAACATTTCATAAATCAAATCACATTTTATTCTTCTGTAATAGCCGAAACAGCAAGTTCAAAGAGAAACAAAGAAAGCTCCGAGTGATCGATAATTTTGTTAGAATGTGATAAGATTAATGTATTACTTTGATATTACTTCTGTTTGTGGAGATGGTGCACATAATGTGTGCTGGTCTGCAGTGTATCATATGACCAGAGTAATTGTAGGTCCTCATGCTCTCAGCTCTTTCCTGCGAGCTGGACCGGTCAACCCGTCATGGCTCGGGGCAGGTCACACTGAGGAGTTGCAGTTCGTCTTCGGCTGGCCGTTCGATGAAGAGATTGCTGCCATCAAACAGGAGCTCACCGATGACGAGAAGCTGCTGCTGTCGGCGAGGATGATGAAGATGTGGGTTAACTTTGCAAAATCTGGGTAAGTTAGTTCCCATCGAATTGTAGTAGGCATATAAGGCCGAGGGGAGGGGATAGGAGCTGTTCTGATTTGTTTTTGTTCATTAGATATAGTAGCGATCCTCCACGAGAGTTCATTGAAGTCACATATTGTTTACAGTTATAATTTCCAGTTGATAATTAAAAATCCAAACACTTCAATCGTAAATCTCTTTTTAAGAAAAAGGAAATTTTGGGTAATACGAATAATAGTGATAATAATGGTTACCTATCAACGGATACAAAATGCACGCTTTCCTGCACACATAGTGCATATTTTCCGGCTGCGGTTCGTGTTTCCGAAGTTTGGTTATTCCAAACACACAAATTTCGTATACCTGAGGGTTCGTTAATCCGGACATTTGTTGCATTCATCCGAAGGTTCGTTATTCCGAAGTTTCGTTTATCCGAAGATGAAATAGGGTTCGATATTCCGAAGGATTGTTTATCCGAAAATGAAATCGGGTTCGATATTACGAAGGTTCGTTAATTCGAAAATGAAATGGGGTTCGTTAATCTTAAAATTAAATGAGGTTCATTAATCTTAAATTGAAATGAGGTTCGTTAATCTTAAAATGAAATGAGGTTCGTTAGTCCGAAAATTGTATGGGGTTCGTTTCGAACCTTTCGGATTAACAGACCTCATTGAATTTTCGGATAAACGAACATCATTTCATTTTCGGATTAACGAACCTCATTTCATTTTCGGATTAACGAACCCCATTTAATTTCCAGATTAACGAACTTTTGGAATATCGAACCCGATTTCATTTTTGGAGAAACGAGTCTTCGGAATAACAAACCTTCGTAATAACGAACCTTCGGAGTTCTAAGTAAGTTTGTATTGAGTTGGACAATGTTACAAGATGCCTCTATAAAGCAAATGACACAATGTACCAAAGGATCTATTTAATTTCCGATCTTTTTCAGCGATCCGACTCGAGAGATTCCCGACGGCCCCCAAGTCCCGGGGCTCCCGTCCTGGTCCCGATACACCGTTCCCGAACTTCAGTACCTTCACATCCAGCTGAACTCATCGGTCACTGGGCGACAGGGGGCAGCGGGAGCTAGTGGTCTGGCATTCTGGAACCGATACGTACCCACCCTCAGGGCTGCTTCGGGTAATGTATTTTTCAACTACAACTGTATTTATGCATTTGTCCCGGGGACTATATTAAACATTATTGCTGTTACAGTGCCGGAGTAACGCTGTATGTTCCATATGAAAGAGCGATAAAGCTGACTTAAGAAATATATTTAACATTATACTCCTCGTTGTTATTGCCAGTATTTCATAGTTATTCTAAAGTCAATTACTTGTATCAAGGACTGCCATTGATAAAATAAGTGTTTATGAATCATAATAAAGAAGCCTCTTCAAAGATTTAAACATAAGGGTTACATTGATTATTTCGACTATCCAAAAAAGGCACCATATTTGAAACGAAATGCCAATGCTGGATTAAAAGTGTTGCTTTAAAATATTACATCAGGTTTATACATCAGCTGTATTAATCGAACGACTTCCAATTTTGGTTTACTCGTTATTGTTTTTCTTTAGAGAGTCAGACGGACGATGAGCAACATTGGCGGGAAAACTTCAACGAATGGCAAGACGAGATCACCAGATGGCGTGCTTCGTTCAACCAGTACCAGAAACGAAGCATGTGCCCGGATGAACAATATATCAACCATACATCAGCAATGGATCAACGATTGATCAACAGTGGATCAATAATAACTCAACGATTGATCGACAATGGACCAACATTGAATCATCAATATATTATAGGGATAGTACAGCTTTGGTCAAACTTAATTTAAGTAACCAAAACCTGCATCATGAGATAACAAACTAATAGTTATAACACCACCATACTCTAAAGGTATACAAACTTGCAAACGACCATATAAAGGAAAAAGCCTGTTATCATTCAAAAAGAGCCATTAAAACACAAAGAGGAACTCTCTAAAACGCATTGGTTTCAATAATTAAAAAAATACATGTGTTTTGTTAAAATAATAGTTAAATAGACAGCTCATCAACAGCTACTCTAAAACCTCATTTAGAAAACGTGTAAGAATTTGTTTCTCTTAAATCATCGAATTAATGTGGGATTCCACATTTATTCCGAACAGATATATATTTCAGCTGTTTCTGAACCGATTTTGATGAAATGAAGTTGATTATGTCATTAAAACTGTATTCTCTTTCAAATACAACACTCAGATTGTTATTGATAACTCACAACAAAACATATTTCTTGAAGCGCCCTCTTTACCAAAACTAAACTATCCCTTTAACATTAGATCAAGAATGGATGGATACGATAGACTGACACAGATGCGCTGGAAACCCTCTGACCAGGAATGGGGGGCACATAAATATCTGGCAAGGATGGAGGTGAAAGGATATCTAATACGCAAAGAAAAGCTCAAGTCATTATACTATTGTGACAGTCTCGTTAAAACAAATCATCACACAAATGTGTAAGGTATAATAGTTTTCATCATTCGTTCTTGTTTATGAATGTGTTCGTATGGTGAACGGTGTACATGGTTTACATAGTAAAGTAGTTATTCATATTTATGTTATTAATTGTGTATGTTTTATGTTATTACGTCTTTAAAGTGTTTGTGTGTAGGATATTCTTCAAGATTGAACGTTCCTTTATTATGTATTTGTTGTTTGGCAGTTTTAAAATGCAAGTATGTACTCCATTGTATGTGTTATGTATGATTTGTCTACAGCACCACCTGGAAAACAAGTGCTTGGTCACTGACGGTGAGACCTTGTTTAAAAAGGACTGAAAAAGTAAATCAATAAATAAATACATAGTTTTATATTTTTTCATCAATGTGCCAACAAGCTTCATGCTTCTTTTAGGTGACATCCGTCACAGTTTACTTGTGCAAAAGTATATATGATATGTTTGCTTAATACAAATTGAGTTTGAATATAAGTCAAATATGACTTGGCCAAACAGTTATGGTTATTTGCTCTGGCCAAACCAAAACAAATATATCTTTTGCCTGGAATAATACACCGTTGGTTTCCTCAGAGCTGCATGCGGGGAATTATAATTATATCTATGTTAATATGTAAGGGAGATATTCAGGTGGTAGAACAAAATTAGCTTTTGCAGGGCGACCGTCCTCTCCAACACAATATTTGTTTATTTAAGCTCATTTTCTTAAAAAATAAATATGAAACATTATAATGTCCGATGTGTACCATGGATCTATCATTTAAAACACAGATCATTCCTATTTCAATGAGAAGTATCAATTACTGTTGTTAACAGTTGCAGTGTAACCTGAACAGAGTTATATCAGACAGGGGCAAAGAGGGGTAACATCGGGTGTCCCCCCCCCCCCCCCCTAAGTTTACCTTCGATGGGGCTGGGGAAAGGGGATGGTGTACAGTTGTGTCGAATGATGACATCCAAAGTTCAGAGTATCAAAGTTTCAAATTTATTTCCATTTTCAAGAAGAAAATGATAAATTTAATACAAAGAATGCATCACAAGCAACATTTTACCAAAAATACAAGTTATACAAAACCATTGAGTAACACAAATATTTTTAATATATTTTTTAAATGCAAATACAAGGAATTATACGATATTCATGACAAACAATCGAAAAGAAAAAATGTAATACACGTTGCTGTATACATATATTTAAATTGAAAATGAAGGGATTGACTAAAAAGCATGGCTTGTGGAATGTGAATTCCTCAAATATAATAGTCATAACAAATGCAAATGTCAATACAATTCTACATGGCATGCATTGTATTACAAGTTCCGTTAAAATTCTTGAAAATTCAACACGTATTCATCATTATGAAGAAAATGTCTTGCCGTGTTGCATGTGTTTTGCAATGTTCTCTGTCAAATGGTGGGGAACGGCGGAATAGTGTCCAATAGAGAGAGTAGTCGATCAATACTTACCCTCTAGTATAGAGCAATTATAACATAAAGACCCCAGCCTATACATCTAGCTTCGTTTTCCAAGTTAGATGTTTCTGGAAGAAGCAGAATATTTGCGTGGAACTATAATTGTGAATTGTGAATCGTGTAACTTCTGTGGAAATTATAGATATGGTAAACCCTAATAACTATCATGTTCACGCAACATATCATATTGGTACAAAAAGGTAAAACAAAAAACATCAAGTTACAATATCATAAAGTAAGTATAACATTTCGTTGTAAGTTGTAAACTGAGTAACACAAATAATTTTTAATAGGAAATCTTTCTATAGGCATTGTACCAATGTTACGACATTGGTGATCATAATCCTGTAATACTTTATATGTATCGACTAATATGCCACCACTACCGTAGAAGTCATGTTTGCATTAGACTATTCCAATGACCTGTCTTTGGATTTTATTACGCGTGCATTGTTTAACTTCTCACGTGCCCAAATACATATCATCTATAAAAATGATGTTATTTCATTTTTTAAAAGACACGGCAGACATCGTCAATATATTATTTGGTTATGTATAAGTTCATGACCTTCAATGATAAAGTAAAACAATTGAAGGTTACACAATATAAATACGCAATTCAAGCCAACATAGTTTCAGAACATATACATTTAGCTATAAATAAAGCATTATTTAAAGACCGATTAACAAATGTTGATAAAACAATATGTAATCCAGACTGCATAATATATATTGAATACAAATTGTTATAATATGCACTTTCTTGTATAACAACTTAGAGGACCGACCAGTTAAGGTAAGCCCCACCCCCTACTTTACCGTTACAAGAATGCATAATTACATAGTACACTACATACTGTTCGAAATAATAAAGACCAAATAAAGGTTGCAGCCAATGGACAAGTAACTTAGAAGACCGACCAGTTAAGGTAAGTCCCACCCCCTACTTTACCGTTACAAGAATGCATAATTACATAGTACACTACATACTGTTCGAAATAATCAAGACCAAATAAAGGTTGCAGCCAATGAACAAGTAACTTAGAAGACCGACCGCCTACTGCACTGTTACATGAATGCATATTTATATATATATATTACACTACAGAACGTTCAAAATAATAAAGACAAATAATAAACCTTAACGGTTGCAGCAATGAACAAGTAACGTAGAGGACCGACCAGTTAAGGTAAGCCCCACCCCGTAGTGTACCGTTACATGAATGCATAATTATATAGTACACTACAGGATGTACTCGTAAAGACCAAATACAGGTCGCAATCGATTAACAAGTAACTTGAAGGGCCGATAAGTGAAGATAAGCCCCATCCCCTACTGTACCGTTACAAGAATGCACTATATATACATGTAGTACACCACATAATGTTCCAATAAGACCGAATAAAGGTTGCAGTCGATGAACAAGTAACTTGAAGGACCGACCAGTTAAGGTAAGCCACACCTCCTACTGCACAGTTACATGAATGCATGTCTAGTACTCTTACACAATTTTCAAACAAAGATCAACATTTAATAAAGGTTGCAGTCGATGAACAAGTAACAGTTTAAAAGGTAATTCTGCACAATTACATGAATTCAAATATTAAAGACCAAATAAAGGCCGCAATGGATGATCAAGTAACTTCGGGGGCCGACCACTAAAGGTAAGCCCCACTACCTTTACTGTACCGTGACATGAATGCATACGTACTAGTATATAGCACACTTACAGAATGTTCAAATAAAGACCAAATACATTTTGCAATAAATGAGCAAGCAACTTAGAGGTTGCAGTCAATGAACAAGTAACTTAGACGACCGACCAGTTGAGGTAATCCCCCCCTCCCCCCCCCCCCCCCCCCAATGTACCGTTAAATAAAAGCAAATATATATATAGTACAATGCAGGATGTACTAATACAGACTAAATACATGTTGAAGTCAATAAACAAGTGACTTGAAAGGCCGGCCGACCAGTTAAGGTAAGCCCCAATACCCCTACTGCATATATACTTAATATCACAGATTGTTCAAATGAAGACCAAACAAAGGTTGCAATCGATGAACAAGTAACTGAAAGGGCCGACCAGTTGAGGTAAGCCCCCATACTGTACCGTTACATGAATGCATAACTATATAGTACACTACAGAAAGGTTCAAATGAAGACTAAACAACCGTAGCAGTGAACAAGTGATTTAGAGGACCGACCACTTCCACTGTACTGTTACATAGATGCATAATTATATAGTACACCACAGAATGTTCCAAATAATAAAGACGGATTGCAGTCAGTGAACAAGTAACTTGAAAGGCCGACCAGTTGAGGTAAGCCCCACCCCCTACTGTACCGTCACATGAATGCAGTACACTACATAATATTCAAATAAGACCAAATAGAGGTTGCATTCAATGAACAAGTACCGTGCCTAAAAGGACCGACCAGTTAAGGTAAGCCTTAGCCCCTACATATTTAGTATACATGTACTACAGACTGGATATATAATACACTACAGGATTTTCAAATACAGACCATATAAAGGTTGCAGTCAATGAACACGTAATTTAAAGGGCCGACCAGTTAAGGTAAGCCCCCCCCCCCCCCTACTGTACCGTTACATGAAAGCATATAATAATACACTATCGAATGTTCAAATGAAGACCAAATAACGGTTGCAGTCAATGAACAAGTAACTGAGAGGACCGACCAGTTTGAAAGGTACGCCTGCACAATTACATCAATTCAAATATTAAAGACCAAATAAAGTGTGCAATGGATGATCAAGTAACTTCGAGGACCGACCAGTTAAGGTAAGCCCCACTACCCCTACTGTACCGTTACATGAATGCATAATATAGTATACTAACAGCATGCATTATATTGTACACTAACAGCATGCTCACCTAAAGACCAAAATTTAAAAGGTTGCAGTCAATGAACAAGTAACCTGGAGGACCGACTAGTTAAGGCAACCCCTCCCCTATGGTACCGTTACACGAATACATGTACATGTTGAAATACACTACATGTACATGTTGAAATACTCTACAAACAGATTGCAGTCACTAACCAAATGAGCCCTACAGGACTGTGCTCAATGTCTTCTTGATTTTGAATTATACAACTATCTAAGGTAAGCTCCTCTACTGATATTGTATAACATCATGTTCATAAAGCATGACGGACTTGGCCCTATCTTCAAACGCAGACTAGTATGCTTAGTATATGAAGATCACTACTTTTGTGTAGTTGATGTTTGTTGGAGCACTGACAAGTTTCCATTTCGGGGTTCTCATAGGCATGGTGAGTAGTGGGTAAGTAGTGTTACAATTTAGAAGAAAGTGGAGTCAGAGTGTCTGTACACGGTACGTGAGCCACATTGTGACATCGAGTCCCGAGTGCCTGTACACAGTGCGATCATTGAGAGAGTGTCTGTACACGGTACGTGAGCCACATTGTGACATTGAGTCCCGAGTGCCTGTACACAGTGCGATCATTGAGTCAGAGTGTCTGTACACGGTACGTGAGCCACATTATGACATTGAGTCCCGAGTGCCTGTACACAGTGCGATCATTGAGAGAGTGTCTGTACACGGTACGTGAGCCACATTGTGACATTGAGTCCCGAGTGCCTGTACACAGTGCGATCATTGAGTCAGAGTGTCTGTACCCAGCCTGCAGGCCCCTCGTATCTACATGTAGAACTACACGTCAACAGATTGTTCTTACAACTCCATGCAAATGCTCCAGCTCATGGGGACTTTGCCCCCACTTTCTAGTGGTGGTATCTGCGTAGGTTGTCCAATGCCATCTGCTTGGTGATCGAGCGCCATGAAACGGGATGTCTGGAAGCTGAGCTTCGTACATGTCATTGAGCTGGCGTTGGTAGTTTGCCATGAACCACTGCCAGTACTTGGAGACACAGTTGGTGGGATCGGGAGAGATGTCCCATTCCTGTAGGTACATCTTGTATTCCAGATTCCGATGAGATACACAGTCAGAGCCGGTGGTGGAACATGCGCCATGGTCTCGGCATTTGAAATGGCAATTGCTGCAATCGAACATGACCGCTTTCCGCTGAACGTAATAATTGCACCCCTCTGTAATTAGCTGGTCTTTGCGTACACTGACACCATCAACGTTGTTGTCACTGTCCCATCGACATCCCCCGATACCGGCTGGTCTGTGTTGCACACATGTGTGGGTTTTCCCTAGCTTGCAATAGTGGTCGATCATCGTGTCAGCACAGGGTTCATTACAGAAGGGGCACTGTTCAGGACAGCCCCAAAGCTTGTCGAGTATCTGCTGATATGGTGTGGTTCCATTCCACCGGACAGATGATTCTGTGTGTCTGCTGAACTCTTCGAGCACGCTCCTTTCGATGGCGTCAAGTTGGTTGAGGATCAACCTACCTAGATTGCCAAAGTCGGCTACACTTCGGCATGCCATATGCTTGAGAGAACTAGTTGGTATGGCTATTTCTTTCTCCACCTTCTGGCAGAAGGTTTGTATCCAATGCTGGATCCTCACATCAGCACCACTCAACTGATCGACCTCCCTGGTAGCATGTTCGACGCTCTCTGCAATGCACCTGGTGATTCTTTGTATATGGCTTTCGGTTAGAACGCCATATCTGGAGGTAACGTTCGCGGATTGGTTGGTGAACACCTTTTCATTTGTGTACTGCGTGATCCACTTGAAGGCGAAAGTATTGGCATTTCGGATGTATGAGGCATACTCAGAAAAACTGCCTTTGCAGGCCAGGTCGTCCATCATCTTGACAATCAAGTTGAACTTGGTCATTTGGAAGTCTCCCATGACCTCGTCCACCACTTTCATTGGGATTGCCTCGTTAACAGCTTGCTCTATTACTGCCCTCAGCTGGTCACTGAACAGATCTGCAGCAATCACCTCTTCTGTGCATTGTTTCACCATATTTTTGAACAGGCTAAAGGCTGATTTCTTGTATGCTTCCAACTCCGCAACCACTCCATGTTTCTTCTCATATTCATGCTGCATCAAGGAAAATACTTGTACACAGTACCGGCTGATGTGAGCTGCCAGTTTCACTACATATCGTGGAAGTATGGTGAAGCGTGAATCCTCTGACTTGTGTTCATTGTGATCATTGATTCTCTTTGTAATGATCCGGATAACGTCCTTGGCATGCGCTTTCTGGAACTTCACGTCCTGGCTGCATACATCCTTCAGGTACACACTGACGTCTTCCAGTACTGTGTTTGTGATCAACAATATTTTGTTTCGGGCTAATAACTCAAGGTCTTTTACCCGTTCACCCCCAAATGTGTTATGTTTGTTTTTCAGTAACCAGTTTGTTTTCAAGCTCAAGTCATCCCCAGTCACAAAATCCAGTCGAATACTTCCCAACAGCGATTCGTACTGTGGCGGGTAGTGTAGAGGCTGGCGCATTAGTTCATCCCGCAGGATCTTGCCATGATAATAAAACCTCTCTGAGAGGACATGTTCCATCAGCACATCTATTTTGATCACATCGACTCTAACTTTGGATGCGAGCTCGTTTACCATTGACACCCACATGGCATCAAACTTGTCTCCCAGCTGTCCTTCCGTCAGTTCCCTACCTTTCAGCTTTTCGGCCAGTTCCACTGCCTTTTCCATGATGTAGGTCTCATGTTTTGCCCACTTATGTGTCTGCAAGAGCTCAATGCGACGTGCATCTTTGATAGAAAGCAGATCTGACTTGCCTTCATTGTATTTCTGTTCGGCCGCAATGCTCAGGGCATTCATCTTTGTCTGCTGCCACTGAATCAGTATGTTACACAGGCTGCTATTTTCAAAATACTCCTTTAGAGCAATCTTGATTTCCTCGGCTTTTTGTGTGATCAGACTGTTCAGATCAAGAAGCAATTGCTGTGAACATAGTTCCAGATCTTCCACATGTTCAGACTTCTTTATCTTGATTCCTGCAGTCTTCTGTAACCACATCATGACTGAGCTGTGCAGCTCCCACTCATGTGCATAGTAAGTGCTTTCCAAGCTGCGGACATCGCAATGTGCTATCAACTCATCGAGCCTCCTCGAATATGTAGTTATTTCTACCGGATAGGTACAAACACTATCGGTTGCCGTACCAAACGCAGCAGACACGGATATGCTGTATGTAGTGGCTCTGTTCAGATTGTTCATACTGCACATGAAAACGCCTTCGCTTGCTTCATACATCACCTCATGAAGTGGGTTTTTGTCTCCAACTGGTATGCATTTTACCTTGTACCTAAGAAGATTCAATCCAGATCCTATCATTGTAGGCTGATCCCAACCTACAGTAATGCTTGTCGAATCAACCTTAATCTTTCTCACATTTCGAGGAGGACTCGACGGAAGTGTTTTTGTGACGTTGCTTGTCGGACTATAGTGGGAATGATCATTCTTGGAAATCGCTGCAACTGAAAACTCATAAGCAGTGTTAGGTCTGAAGTTGGGTATAGTTGCGTTGGCGGTTGTGTCTGTTGTAATGTATTCAGACCATTTGCAATCCTGGTTTGATGTAATATCTCTGTAATTGACAATATAAGCTCGTACACATTCAATACCAACTTGTGGTGCAGCCCATGCGAGTTTTGTGGAATCGTGATATGTATTGAGAATTGTTGGCTTGCCAGGTGGGCTCGAGGAAAGGGTTTTAGCAGCGTCGCTTATTTCACTAAATTCGGAATTCCCATTTTCGCATATCGCTGCTACTGAGAATTCATACACACTGTTATGTCTCAGATCAGGGATGTTCTTCGTTGTTGACGTTGTACTCTTGCATTCAGTCCATTCACGATCCTGGCATGAAGTTGATTTTCTGTACTTCACTTGGTACGCCTGCACGCATTCACTACCAACATGTGTAACAGCCCATGTGATCGTGACAGAATCGTGGAATTTCCTGATGATAACTGGCTTGCCAGGAGGGCTCGAAGAAAGGGTCTTAGAAATGTCGCTTACTTCACTGAATTTGGAATTCCCGTTTTTGCATATTGCCGCCACTGAAAATTCATACGAGCTATTATGTTTCAGATTTGGTATGGTCGCAATCGTCTTTGTACTTCTATATTCGGTCCATTCACCACGTTCACGGTCCCCTTTTGATGTTAATTCTCTGTATTTTACTAGATATACTTGCACGCATTCACTACCAACTTGTGATACAGCCCATTCGAGTGTTATAGAATCGTGAGATGTCTTCAGAATTGATGGCTTGCCTGGAGGGCTAGATGGAAGAGTTTTAGCAACGTTACTTTTTTCACTTAACTCGGAATTCCCATGTGCCCATGACGCTGCCACGGAGAACTCATATGCACTGTTAGGTCTCAGGTTGGATATGGTAGCACTGGTGGCTGTGTCTGGTGTTTCGCATTCAGACCACTCACCATCCTGGTTTGATATTTCTCTATATTTCACAAGATAGGCTTGCACGCATATAATACCAACTTGTGGTGCAGCCCATTTGAGTATGACAGAGTCATGGGATATCTTGACGATATCTGGCTTTCCAGGAGGACTGGATGTAAGGGTTTTAGCAGTGATGACTTCATTCACGGCATTACATTCGGTATCTGTATTCTCGCATATCGCTGCTACTGAGAACTCATAGGTGGTGTTTGGAGTCAGACTTGGTATGGTTGCACTAGTAATTTTACTTGATGTTTTGATCTCAGACCATTCCGGATCCTGGTTTGATGTTGATTCTCTGTATTGCATGCGATACTCTCGCACGCGTTCAATACCAACTTTTGGTGCAGCCCATGTCAGCATGACGGAATTGTGAGATGTCTTGAAAACTTCTAGCTTCTCGGGAGGGCTCGATGGTAGTGTTGTAGCAATTTTAACAGCGCTCATTTCATTAGATCTAGAATCCGAATTCTCGCATATTGCTGTCACCGCGAATTCGTATGCGGTGCTATGGGTCAATTTTAGTATGGTAGCATTAGTGGATGTAATTGTGTAATCTGTCCATTCACGATAATCATTCTGGTTTGATGTAATTTGTCTGTAATTGACGAGATAAACTCGCACACATTCACTACCAACATGTGGTGCAGCCCATTCGAGCTGAATTGAATCATGGTATGTCTTAAGAATTACTGGCTTACCAGGAGGACTGCAAAATCGTGTCTTAGCAACTTCACTCATTTCACTTAACTTGGAAACCCCACTTTCGCATTTTGCTGCCACACAGAACTGATATGTGGTATTATGTCTTAGACAAGTAATGATAGCACTGGTGGTTCTATTACCTGTAGTGCATTTAGACCACTCAGTATCCCGGTTAGATGTTGTCTCTCTATATTTCACAAGGTAAGCTTGTACGCATTCACGACCAACCTGTGGAGCTGCCCATTCGAGCTTGATAGAATCATGTAACCTCTCGATGATGTCCGGCTTGCCGGGTGCACCAGGGCGTTGTACGTCTTTCTTTAAATTGATACCGGCATCGTAAAATGATCCACTGCTGACTTTCGCCTCCTCCCCAGCATCTATTTTCATCGCAGCAAAGGCCGTTGTTTCCTGCATGAACGAACACAAATTAAATAAAATTAAATGTACACGGGGATCTATTATAATGCGTCCCGTAGTTCCAGTGATCAAGAGCTTATGATGATAAGCTATACAAACCAACTTAAGAGCTAGCAGAAGAACAATTGTTCTGATTCCTCATTGATTTAAGAAAGATTGTTTCTCATGAGGGTATGAATTGAATGCATTTACATGCGATAAGTATACATAATTTTGTAAATAGGACAATATATGGGTTAACAAAAAATACATTTCTTCAGAAGCAAATTGTATAGCTTTTTCATTTACATCGAGTATAACCTATTCGCCTTGTATTATGTGCATCACGAAATAATCGTGTGAAGCTCAGTCATTCTCGACTTGCATTGTAAGTAGTACAATAATTATGTATGCCTATTCGAGGCAACGGACCGCTTTCGTAGATTTTCGCTTGGTCTTCGCCTCTTGATTCTGTTTCCTAGGTTCTGGCAATGGTTTGGCGGAAGTGCGTTTGAGGGATTCCCTGTATTTGCCAGATTTTTTTTCTCCACTTTTGCTGCTCAATATTATTATAAATTTCGCCATCATTCGGCAGCACTTCCTTACATACGAAGATGTATACATAATACATTTAGAGTCAGTTTTGGTGCATATTTAGCTGCATACCATGTCATCTTTGGCATGTAAGTCATATCCAGGCTTCATCTGAGGGGTGTGTGTCTTGAGCTCTTTCTTGTCCTGTTGGGTAAGTAGTTTATTGGAGTCATCAGGGCTATGTCTTTCCTGAGGCGATGCTGTACCTGTAACGTGTATTTGAGCGAAGAAGGCATAATATTAACTATAGGAAATGTTGTTATCAAGATTTAAATTATTGTGTTGTGTGACTATGTGTGAACGTGCAAAAATGGCCTGGAGATGTCGCATGTGATGACATTTGCTTGAGTAATATGAACGTTCTAGCGGGAGGTGTTAATCTCTATTGAATTGCCTGCATATTAACACTTTATATAAAAGTTAATTGATCTGGTTGCATGATTTGAAAAAAAATCGAAATTATTGTAAAAATGTCCGAAATGTTTAAATAGTGAATCTTGAATTTGCTAGTCATTTCTTATATTTCTTTGTTTGTTGAAAATGTATTGTTGTTATCAGGACCTTGCTAAAAAAAAGTAATCTTAAAATCCTGAATCAATACAGTTTTGAATAAATAACTACACGAATTAACTCAATTAAATAATGAATAATTAATGCGCTGGCAATGAAATGCCAGTGTCCCGGGATATGTACTTCCTTTTTTGTTGGCGGAATTTGCATAATATAATAATGATTCAAACAAAAATATTATCCACTACTTTGTGAGTTATCAACTCTGCTAAAAGGAGAAGAAGAAGAAGAATATGAAACAAAAGTAGAAAGAGAAAAATATCTTTATCAGTAATTTTCTTGATCAAAATGAAAGGAAGGATTAGTATATTATTTTTTCCCCTTTTTTCTATCCTATATGTGCATACCTTGGAAACCGGACAACGGAATAGTTTTCGCCAAGGTGATTAGTTTTGTCAACTTGAGGATACCTCGGAGCTTATTTGCCTGCTCTGGTCCGTCACCATGCTCAGTTTTCCACTTCATCAGGAGCTCCGTCGAAGCTGGTGTGGTGTCCTCTTTATGCTTTTTAAAGATGTTCTTGACCTCGACCAATCAGACCCCAAGGTTTACGCCCAGAAAGGGGTACTTGTCGTGAGGGACTTTTGTAGCTAGTTCCAAGATCATTTTATCTGAAAGGATGCCCTCTCGTGCTTTGGTAGTCCTGTAATTGGTTTAATGATGTAACAAATTGGTACATATTATGGGATTGTTGAAATCTATACAGGTATATTCACTGTGGAAACAAATGAAATCGGATAATTGCATGATAAATAATGTTTCTTAGACATGTTGGAGATTCATATCCCCATATTGGTATCATCGGAAAGTTAAAAATCATTAGTCCTACATAAATGAACTCATTTGTTGATATGATTTCATGATTGTAGTAATGTAAACATAACCGTGTTTAAGCTTAAGAGTTCAAGTAGAGACATCATCCGAGTGCAATCGATCTTAACATTTTAATTAATTGCAAATAAGAAAATATGCACATTTAAACCATACGCGCCTTTAGTCACATGATCTGGGGTAAATTCAAAAAACAAAAAAAAATTTTAGCGAACATTTATTGTATCTACGTCACTAAAATACTTTTAGCTAAATCGGACCTCTGAAATTGTATTAAATACAAATAGATTTGCAAGAAAACATTTTCATTTACGAAGAAACAATCAATTTTAAGTTAAACTCGTTTTCAGAATACAACCCCTGACTGGCAATTAATTGTAGCTTTACGATTGATTGTAACTCTTTCTGCGACGTGGCCCATACGTGGCAGGAATTATTCACATATCAGTAACAGTAAGCTTACATGCCAGTGTTCAATAACACTAACATAGTATGTTCTCTCACTTATGTATCTGCTCCAGTGACAAAGTTGAGGTTTTAGACTCGACATTGTGACTTCATATTTAAGGAATATTCTCATTTTCATTACGTACCTGTTGGACGGGATGTACCCTTCCGCCATGGTGTGGATGTGTCTGCTCCTTGATTACGGTTACCAAATTAATCCTACGTACTGTCCGTCCATATCTATGTTAATAAATAAATAAGTGAAGAAGGTTAAAAACATTTCAACATTATTCAGTTAAATATAATCATAGTGAATACACCATTAACATCAGTTAACCAACACAAGTTAATTTTGATTAATTACTTTTTTGAATAATTTCCCCCACCCCCAGAAATAAAGACAAATCTTAAAAACGCACACAAAAGCCTAACCTTATTGTAAAAAATATACATGTATCAATTTGCAAAATTGGTAGACACTTATATACACTGTTACCTATGAAGTTGGAACATTTATTTTTAATCCAACTTCATCCTTTTTTCTCTTTTTTGCGCCCCATGAATCATTTTATACTAAGTATAATGATGATGTAATGTTTCCAAACTCCCAAGATACAATAAATGGTTACATAAATTAGCATTAAATAATGTATCCTTTTGTTTGGAGCTTCGAAAGGCAGGACGTTTCGTGACTGGCCCCTTTCCCTCTCCTAAAAGTTTAACTGCTTAACGTGCCGTAGAAGCCAGGCATGCACAAAAGGAACAAGGAACAAGGACACTATGGAACATGGGCGTCGATTTCTTCTCGCCATGGGGGGGGGGGGGGGGGGTGGAACATCATCGGCGAGAGAGTAAAGCGACCAACCTACCATCATTTGCAAAAGTTTAAGACCACCTGGGAATTTGTGGGTATTTCAATAATTTTTTTGACTCATTTAATGATTACATAACATGTTTACTACAGTGGTCATGGAAACAATATCAAAGAGCAGTTCAAGTGTGATACAA
Organism: Echinarachnius parma; assembly: GCA_037951105.1. Taxonomy (NCBI): domain Eukaryota; kingdom Metazoa; phylum Echinodermata; class Echinoidea; order Clypeasteroida; family Echinarachniidae; genus Echinarachnius; species Echinarachnius parma. Next base: position 55,382 of record JBAMJV010006952.1, on the reverse strand, counting down.
AGGTTATGCGTTGAAAATAAAAGTATGTCTGAAAAATTTTCAACTTTGTTTTTTCTTTGATTTAATGCATTTTGGAAGGGTGTTAACTTTTGCACATGATGGTAGTATAGTAGCGTGTCTAGGATTTTATGACGGGGGGGGGGGGGGGGGTAGGGGACAAAATAGTTTTTAACCAACACGACACCTAAATAAAAGTAAACGGGCATTTTCTGAGTTTTCTGAGCTGTTTAGAAATGTTCAGATTATACAGTGCACATTGCAAGTACCCTGCTGGAACCCTGAACTGAATCAGTCAAGTGATACTGCCCTCATATTTGTAATCTCAATGGGGGGTCCAGGTGGCGGAGCCCCCGGAAACGTTAGGATTTTGAATAGAGTGGTGAAGTGTGATGTCATAAATGATGTCATAAACATTTTTTTTAGAAATCTCAAATTTGGACTTCATTTTCAGAAAGAGCATAACAAATAATGTCCAAATACCTAAAATCAAAGGAATAGGTTACGTAATGGCCGAGATATGCCCATCCGAATGATTGTTTTGGTCAATGGGCAATCAGTGTTATAGTGCAGTGGTTCCTAAATTTAGGAACCGTCCAGTGCATTATATCACTGATTGCCCATTGAAATAAAATTCATTCGGATGGGCATATCTCAGCCAATACGTAACCTATTCCTTTGATTTTCGGTATTTGGACAGTATTTGTTATGCTCTTTCTGAAAATGAAGTCCAAATTTGAAAATTAAAAAAAAGTGTTTTTATGACGTCATGGCTTCTGTAGTCTATATCAAAAACTAAAGATGTTGTTCATAACTATGTAAATACGTAAAACCGTTACGTATCAAATTGTATGTTGAATGTAAGCTCATTTTGGTGGGCATAGCGGGAAATCATGATTAGGTGTGTATACACGGGACTTAGCTAGATGGCCTTAATAGGGGTTACAGGGGGCGCAGCCCCCGGAAGATTTTGGATTTGGGCAGTTTAGCACTCTCAAGATGTAGTTTAAAGAAGACTATTGTATCAACTTTCACATAATGAATGAGAGGGGGTAATTTCCCTTCATTTTAATGTTATTTTATAGTTCTGAACCCCAAATATTGGGGGGGGGGGGGGGGCGGATGATAATACAGGCCATCCCCCGCAACTCAAATATTGGGGGGGATATATCTCCCCGTCCCCCCCCCCCCCCCCCGTGATCGACGCCCATGCCATAGGCGTCGATTTCTTCTCGCCATTGGGGGGGGGGGGGGGGATGATACGTAATTTTGACCATGTTTGGCGAGTGAGCGAAGCGACAACCCAGCACCGTGCCCGGGTTATTATGACTGAGGGGGGGGGGGGGAGGTAGGGGCCCCAACAGCTTTTGGAATTAGCTGTTTAGAAATCGGAAGATAATTAAGAGCACATTGCAAGCATCATGTTATGAGAGGGGCTTTGTCCAAGTATGATTGAACTTTAGCCTGACAGATACATAGATTATAAGCATGGAACCCTGAATAGAATCAGTCAAGTGATACCAACAATTTGGAAGCCTATCAGGGGTCCAGGGGGCGGAGCCCCCGGTAGCTTTTGGATTTGTAATATCCAGAATTAAAGATATTGTCTATATGTAAATATGAAATACAGTTAACTATTGGGCAATTTTAGTGGGCATAGAGAAAAGTCCCGAATACAACTATTCAATGAGTACAGGGCCGGGACTGGGTCAAATAACCTTAATGGGGGTTCCAGGGGGCGTAGCCCCCAGAAGATTCTGGATTTGGGCAGTTTAGCCCTATCTAAATGTGGTTTAAAGAAGACTACAGTATCAACTTTCACATTATGAATGAGAGGGGGCAAGGCTCCTTTTAAAAAATGTTATTATATATTTTTGAACCCCAAATATTGGGGGGGGGGGGGGGGGGGAATAATACAGGCCATCCCCCCACCTGAAATATTTTTTTCTGGGGATATATCCCTCATCCCCCCGTGATCTACGCCCATGGTAGGGGCTCATGCCCAACCACACTCACCCCAGACCATACAACCGTTGAATGCAAACTGAGATCATCTGTTCGCGCGCGAAGCGCGCAGCGAAAACTTAAAATGGATGTATAAATTAGTTTTTGAACGTTAGAATTAACAAGTCTTAAGGCCACCATACACTACACGATCCGACCCGATCCGACGAACAATTCAGTATCTGAACAATACTACATCCATGTAATACGCGCGCATGGATGTTAGTTCAGATACTCAGTTGTTTGTCGGATCGGACTCGGATCGTGTAGTGTGCGGTGGGCTTTACATCCCATTCATACTTACGTCAAGCACTGGCTCGGCACTGGATAAATCCAGTGCTAGACGCAAATATGAATGGAAATGTCTAGCATCAGTTTGGGTTCAGCCTGGCATAATTGTGATGCTAGACACTCGTCTAGCACAACGTTGCGCATGCGCATTACGGTATTGCGCGTTCAGAATGTGCAAGTCATCGTTACGTCACAATAGAAGTGTACTAGTGCGCATGCCCAGACATGTCTAAAGCCCGCCGCATACTATACGACTTGCCCAGTCGTAAGACCGGTCGTACGACTGGGGACCGCACACTGCACGATCAAGAAATTTCCTCCTTTCGATTTGCGCATGCGCACTTTGATGATCTGGTACTGAGATAAAAAACATTTCCAAGCCACTGTTTGTATTCATACTTGCGCGTCAAATATCCACTGTTGATGCCAAGTATGAATGGTCGGCTTTTTCGTCTAGCACTGGATTTATCCAGTGCCGAGCCAGTGCTAGACGTAAGGATGAATGGGGTGTTAGTTCATAATATTTTGTTCTTTCCCACTCTTCTTTTTTGTGGGGGGAGGCCTGGGGGAGGGGGGGGGGGGGGTTGGGGTTTGGGGGGCAAAACAAGTTTTGCCCCCCACTTTTTGGATTGGGGGGGGGGGGGGCTCCCATCTGTTGTTAAACAACGTTCATTTATATCGCTCAATATTTAAACAAATATAATTGATGAAGCATATTTGTTTCCCCCTTGTAAATAAATTGTGAATTATGTAAATACATTCTGTTCGTTTTTGTGTGTTTAATTTGAGTTGTGTACGAATTGGTTTTGTTCATACTGTTATGTTTTATATATAGATGTAAATGTGTTTTTTAAATATTGTACGCACTTGCTGAAGAACAGTCATTGGCTGAAGCAAGTGACCGTAGTGAAATAAAATAAACACAAACTCAAACTCAATTTAAACTCAGCTCAAACTCAAACTCAACAAATTTGTTGTCAACAGTGGCGTAGCTACGGGGGGAGGGGGGGGGCACGGGGGGGGGGGCACGTGCCCCCCCCCCCCCCCCCCCAATCGTTTGTCAAAAAAAAAAAAAAAAAAAAATGACGACCCGACATGAAGCGAAATGTGTCTACAATGTATATCATTCATTATTATCACGTTTTATTTAATGTGTGATAATAATCATTATCAACGATAATAACCAAGAACATAACAGTCGTTCCCTAGTACTAGCAATAGCGCACCTATATATATCAGTTTGAAGAATCCTTCCAATATAGCGCCTTATGCAAATTTTCAGTCCCGTGCGCGAGGATCGACGCTCACCGCATTTCAGAAGACATAGAGCGCGTATAGGCCTAACAAACTTCCTAGCATGGTAAATCGTTTATCATACCAAGGGCCCTTTTGGGATCTTGAATCTGCGTCCCGCTTTTATAGATAATTTTGACGCCTTCATGCAGGCTATAAAGGCGCATAGCTTCACTACGTAGTCCTAAATGTCTAGGTAAAGACAAACTTCTTTTACTAATTTCTTCACTCCAAATGCACCCGTTCCATTAATTCATGATGCATAATCTAGGCATATTGTTGATGATCATGATTGAAGGAGCACCAGTCATCTTCACCAGAGTCAGTTGAGCATAGGCCTACTGAAACTAATTCAAGGGACCCGAGCATAGCTGTTTTTTTTTTTTTTTTTGAAAAGGACTGTAAATCTTAATTTTTGCCGCGCGCTTCGCGCGCATATTCTGAAATACTGATATATACGAAATTTATTAGACCCTCATCTATCATGTCTATAGCACACTATCATCGGAAAATAAAATAATTTGAAATAATATATCTTTTAGTAAATTCGGTCCATATGCGCTGAATGCAAATACAATTGGAATATTATGTCCCCCACATTAGAAAGGGGAGGAGATTGTCCCCCTCCTTTGTCATTAAGTATGTTTGGTTCCATACTTATATACTTTATATTACGTGAAATTTCTGTCTTAGGTGTGCACCAAATCGCACAATTTCAGGCCCCAAAATACGAAAGCTCCCTACTGTGGGAGGGGGACACCCCCTCCCACACCCTCCCCCAATCGGTCGCTTCGCTTCCTCGCAATGTCTCCCCTCCACTTAGTTCCATTGGAGCTCAATGCCCTAGACTATATCGATGGCTCTATAGTATACAGGATCACGTGGATCCATCTCACGGGCTTAATCTTTCCTCGCTATTACCGTTTTAAAATACGTTACGAGTAGATTCACTATTATATACCATTTTAACACCCATGATTAAGACAATGATAAAGACAATAATGACCATACTTCTACAGTGATATTTTAAACACCAATTTCAAAAATTTCAAAAAAATTGGGAGGGGGTGAACCCCCTCCCACACCCTCCCCCAAATAAATGTAGACAAGCATACGGCGTGAGAGTATTTGAGTCTGGTGTGTGTGTACACGGTTTGATTGTGTGTGTATACTTTATCATGAGGGAAATGATTTCTTTAATTCAGTATTATCAAATTTCCTTCCAAGGTATGCACCAAATTGCATTATTTCAAGTAAAAATTTGCAAAAGCTCCCTACCGTGGGAGGGGGACACCCTCCTCCCACACCCTCCCCCCCCCCCCCCCTCGGGCGCTACGCTCCCTCGCAGCTGTGCCCCCCCCCCCCCCCAATCACTTGACCCTCGCTACGCCACTGATCTGAGGGCATTCCGATATCTTAAGCTACTGTGAACCATTGATTGGCCTATGAAGATGTCTTTTATAGCGTTCTTTTGCTGATATTTGAGTTTGATTCATATTTCACTATGAATTATTGTACTTTCATGAGGGACCGTGGGGACGCAGATAGTGTTGTTTTTCACTATAGCATTATTATTTAAAGAAAACGAAAAAACCTTCATGCTATACATTTTGTATGACAGCAACAAGTCGCTGTCTATGGTTAGTTGGGTTATCTTTTTACAAGATAAATTAACCATATAATTTTGCAACTAAAAAGACCAGTTGCTGCATATGTAACCCTATCATCTATGCCATATACTTCTTGAAATAGATAAGTAAATATGCTAGTTTAGTTTCTCATGAATATGGAACCTTGGCATGAGTAACATGCGTACCATCTTATAACATCAAATCGAATACAAATATCTTGTAGGCAAAGCCTTTTTCCTTTGCTCATTTTCAATAATTAAACATATTTCTAGCCAGTTTTATTTAGGTTTGAATTTAAAGGGATCTAGTAACATTGTCCAAATCGATGAATATTCTTTAAAACTCTAGTGGTTCTTTCATACCTTGTTGTTTTCGTACAATAATGGAACAGCTTTCGGTTTATCGAATTTCGTATCCGTTAAAATTATATTTCCGATTGGAGTGTGCAGATGTTTACTTATCCACTGGAAAGTTATAACTGCAATGAGTTAGAGAATATCACTGCATTACGCTCATTACCTGGCCAAATAATTTATATTTTATGTGACCATTTTGCAAATTACTTAGTGCACATATCAGATCACAACAATCCTCACTTTTTGCACATTACAACACCGTTACTATAGATCCCTTTAACCAGTGAGCTTTATTCGTGTTGCGGCTTATGGGATTTGTTGATTATAGCACTTTGTTTCAAAATAGTTTTAAAACTCTTCAAAGGCACATACAGAAAGGCACGCACAGAAGTACAACTACCCTTAACAAAGTAAACATTTTGATTTAAAATCTGATGACTAATGCAAAAACGAACAAAGTTAATGTAAGAAAATTACCAGGTTTAGCTGCTAGATAGCGGGTTGGTCTTTGATTCTGTATTTAAAAAAAGAAATGTTCTGGAACTTATACTTTTGTTGTCAAAAATCTTACTAAAGACGCGGATGTCGTAAAAGCTACGAATACCAGCATCATGATATGAATCATGGCACACGATGGTTAAGCCGCTCCCTCCTTCATTAATTCATTCACTAGAGTTAACATAATAGTCCATCCAATGTCCATGTACTCAATAGGTTAATTCTTTACGATAATATTGTATGTTTATTATATGTATGTCCATCATTCATTTTACCCTATATTGATTATAATTTCAAATATATGTATATCGGTCTTGTAAACCAAGTTATTAGATTTATATACCTAATACAATCAATAATTGTTCTAAATGTAATGTTTTGATATGTAAACAAATAAATTAGTATTGCTAGTGTGCTTTCAAATTATGTAAAAATGTAAACATAATTATTGAATAATAGTAAATATATTACTCATTGCGGATATAGTATCGAAAATAATATCGCTAGTGATATTCGTTTGTCTCGCAATGTATGGTCAACAAGGAATCTAAACGATCACGACGTTTCGTGTGCCGCTGCAACACTTTGTCAAGTGATATAATCTAATGTAAGCAATCGTGTTTTATACTCTTCGTAGGGTTGCAGCGGCACACGAAACGTCGTGATCTTTTAGATTCCTTGTTGACCATACATTGCGAGACAAACGAATATCACTAGCGATATTATTTTCGATATTATTGAATGTTATAATGACATATTTCATATATGTAAGATAATTTTGAAATGGTTAGGTGACTGGCATATTATTATTCAGGATAAAATACATAAATTTTCGAATCAATAATTACAACGATATCAATAATATCATTGTGAAAAATAGACGAAATCAATATAATTTCATAATTAAATCAATAATGACATTATATTAAATAACATTATGTTATAGTGAACAAAACCACACCGAAATATATATATTATACCATTCGAGCCGCTAATACAAATTATGACCATATTGAAAACGAGTCGTTTACTATTCTATATAATGTATCAAATTTACTCCACAAAATACCACAAAATGAGTGGTAAAACTTTGCTCGTAAACAAATCTACAAAATAACAACTTGGCATATAAGTAATACTCAAACCGTATGATGCAGCAATAGGTATTGAAAGATAAGTCATGAGGATCTTATTAGTTACCTTTCGATGTCGACATGTCGATCGTTCCGATTTACACGACGAAACCACGAAATGTCTTTAAGTGTCTTTAAGAGTGTATCGATAGTATAATAAGCGCACATCTCTAATGTCATATCCGTAGAATAATTAAATGTGGAATGTTGTGAGAAGTGCGAAGTGCGAAGTGAGAAGTGCGAAGTGAGAAGTGGTTAATCCAACGTGCATGCATATTATAGGAAGGTCCGATCGCTAAACCATCCCACGAATAATGAAATGTTGCACTGGAAATATATATTCCATTATAAACAAATAATAATAATCAGGATATGTATTTAGTTTAGCCTTTGCAAAGTCGATGGTTCAAATATCCACCTCAAAACACCTCGAAATGACAGACCTGATATCCATAAGCATGTCCGTCCTTCAATTAGCTAAGGCCGACTGTTAATGACTGTCTTGGTAATGCGATCTTTGCCTTCGTGATTCATTTATATAGTCGTCGGCTCGCATGCATTCTAAGATTCGCTCGCCCGATTTGCAGCAATATCAATTACAGTATACTAATATTATTCTCTCTCTCTCTCTCTTCCATTGTTTTGATCACAACGGATTTTGAACCGATTTGTTGATGTTCAAAACCTTGCGACGGCAGTTTCCCGTCGCAATAGAACACACGGCGCATGGCGGCTGCGTTCCTCGTGACCAGTCGTACTATTGTTCGATCGACAACCAAAAACCAGGCTTATGATGCTTATTAAGCACGGTAAATAACATGTAAGGTTTATTTTAGCCGAAATTTAATACACACAACCTACCTCCCTGCGCAATCACCTTCTCTTTTTTGAAGTGATTTTTATTTCTCCGAATTGTAAGCATCATTTGCAATTGAATAAAACATGTCCAATGTTTACATCTTATTCATAAATAAGGAATAGAACAATTACAGTTTAATGAAAGATAACGTAGACAATTGTGTTATTGCTTTTAACGGAAATGCGAGCAGATGCACTGGAAATAAATTTTAAAAAGTACAAATCAAGTGTATAGTAAATTCACAGAACCCATAAAATAAACATAATGGAGATTCTCCCACCTGCCCTCCACACACACACACACACACACACACACACACACACACACACACACACACACACACACACACAGACATACAATTTTGGAGAGGGGGTGAGGGTTTCTTTGCCCACGCGCTTTTGCTTATTAACCAACGCCCAATTACTTGGTAGTCATTTATGTGATTACATGCAGCGCCACAATATAAATGTCTCTTCTCGAGCTATTAATTAGAAAATAGGCAATCATAATCAGCTAACATCTCGTAATATACCAGCACAGGTGATTAATGATGTACTGATTCTGCAAGCAATGTATGATTCTTGTTTATCAAATTTTCGTTTAAAAATTAAAGATGAATAACAGTTTTGGGAAAGTTACAGGAAACATTTATATTGTCAAAAATAATTGCTATAAATATTTAAAGGTATAGGCGAGTTTTGGAAACGCTCCCCTCTCAAAAAATGAAATGGAAGATCTTATTACCAATCATGTGAAAGAATATGTTTTTACTAATACGGGATGATACAAATTTTGCCTGGAAACCGCCTACTAATTAATATATTTGGTAAATTATCAAATCGTTCCGCTGCGGATAGATATCGCCAACGCAGAATCGCGCATACGCTACGTGCATTATTGACCACGTGCGTTCGCTATACGGGATTGTCCCCAGCTTGTCGAAACTCTAGTCCAGCGCTAGCGGCGCTGACAGGTGCGAACGGGCGGTGGATTTTTACATTTCACGGGCGGATATTGGATTTCTTCCGATATTTCTGCATTTAACGCATCGTTAGGTTCGGATTTTACCACACAAGCCCTTTTTAGATACTTATTCAACAATATTGATCAATTATAAATGTTTTCTGTAACTTTCCCAAAACTGTTATTTATCTTTAAAAAGAACTGGTGTGGTAAAATCAAAACCTAAGCATCGTTACATGCAGAAATATTGGGGAAATTCCAATTCCCGTGAAATCTATAAGTCAACCGCCCGTTCCCACCTGTTCGTGCCGATAGCACTGGGCTGGAGATATCGACAAGCCAGCATACCGGAAAGCATGTGCGGACCACGTGGAATTTTGCATGTAGTGTATGCGCGATTCCGCGTTGGCGATCAATTTACTGTAAATCAGTTTTTATAATTTTTAAAATATATCCATTAGTAGGCGGTTTCCTGGACAAATGTTTATAATCCCACATGGTTGGTAATAAGAGTGTACATTTCATTTTTTGCGTGTGGGGCGTTTCCTATTTCTGGCATTTGCCTTTAAAGGGGAAGGAAAGTACTGGCAAATGTAATTTTAGTCGCCAAAATGTGTATGTTATCAATTAACAATAACTGTTTATAATTCTATCATAGTTGTAGAAATATATCTTTGAAATTAATACACGACACCGTTTACATTCGACTAGCAGCCGTTAAAGCAAGAGGCGCCATTCGGACTCCTTAATCAGAGCCTAAAATAGACATTTACGGCTCTGTCCTTTATTGTACACCACTCTTCTTTCAAAATTTGTAAGTGTGATTGTTGTTAAAATAACTACCAATCAATACATTATCATAATCAATTTCACAGTTTCTGTTGCAAAGTTGAACCGGTGTTGGGTGTAGTTTAAGTAAACAAACATGCAAACAAACAATCCAGAAATCAACCCCGCTCCGAAACAGAAGTCAGTGACGTAGCAAAGATCAATCGAGATGGGTTCAAGTGACCTCCGTATACGTACGTGGTATTAATTTCAAAACGATTTTGTTTATGATTTATTTTCCCTAGGGGTCGTAACTACGCAGATACACAGTTTTAGACAACGTACGGTACCAATATGCCATATCGCCCATGTCTCTTAAGACTTGAGACACCAATTATAATCTTTGGCGATACTCGGTTAGCAGTAAAAACAATTATTATTACAATGATAAATATTATATTTCATTTAGCAATGATCGGAGCAAATTAGATAATTATTTGGTAGTTTAGTGTGAAGCATATTCGTTATGTTTCCCAAGATGCTACCATGGTCTCCCATGGTCACAATTACGTCATGAGCCGCTTACAATGAAAGCTAAAATTGTACTTTGTCAATTAGTGTTCTTTTGAAGGTGAGTCTAGACCAAGTTTGTGGTATTTTTCGTTCCCTGGCGACATAGGCGTCGATTTATTCTTGTCATTGGGAGATGATACGTCGTTTTGTGCTATTTTGTGCGATATCATTTCCTGCGTTCTATTCAAAATTCAAAAAATGATATTGTAAGTGTACACATTTTTTTTTTTTTTTTTTATGGAAAAATTAATCGTAATTTTCCGGTAACAGGATGTTCATTATTTTATAATGTTATCGAATTGGGAAGTATATGATAATATCACCATGTTTTATATCCGATTTACCCTGGCCCACAATCAAAGTAGACGTGGTGTGGCAAGATTGGTAGAGACCACCCATTCAGTGGGATCATAAGTTCGAATCCAGTGTACGGTATACCTTGTGCGTTTGCCCTTCAGCAAAACAATATCCACTGTCACTATAATCTCGACCTGATGTTGACAAATGGGCACCCGGGAGGATTGGAGCCTGCATTTACTAAGCACTTCGTGCATTTAACAGGCGACTTGCTGGAATACTTCACATGGAGTGGAGATGTGTTAATCGGGTGCATGTGATTGCAGTGTATCAGTTTATCGGGGTGATACTTTGTGATTGATTATTAAGTTAATATTTTGTATGTATGTAATTAGTAAGTTTTTGATTGTATAATTGTATTTTTGTGTATTTGTAAGCGCTATGATACCCGCGTGAATAGCGTATTTAAATAACAGTTATTATTATACTGATACCGTTAAGCGCTATAATCGATAATACTTGGATATGATTGTAATGTCAAATAATAATAACCCTTATATACATTATATTACAGGGATAAACATTTTAGGTAAAACATAATTTAGTTACTAAAAACTTGTCAGTTGTCATTAAAACATAACAGTTATAACTAAATGATGCTTGAATGGTAGAAAACATATCGACGTTGAAGGTACAAGGCTGTTTGAATTATAAAAGCAACTATTAACACGATGGGGCGCCCTTTATACACCGCAAGTTTCAACCATTTTTTTATTTTAAAAAATGAGGGAATTTGATGTTTGGAAAAGTAATTCAATATAAATATAGAGATTATCAAACAGATTTTTTTTTTAACCATTTTGGTACATATTCAGAAATGTGTAGGATTTATAGAATAATATTCTTCTTCTTCTTCTTCCGATACTGTGCAGAACCTCCTAGGAGTATACTCGCACAAGTTGATGTTGAGCTCTCAGTTGGTGCAGACATGAGTCTCATGGCATTAACAAAACAAAAATGATTGTCCAATATAAAAATGATATATTAAAAATATTTAAAAATATTTAAAATATTGTATTAAGTTATTAAATAAAAGTTGGTCCCCAAAGGAACGCACCCAAAACCTGAAGAACAATACAACCTGTTCTTACATTTAGGCGAAAATATGCACATACAAGCACCCACATTTTTCTATAAAAATGTTTTATTCCTCCAAATATAACATATACATGAAAAATTGTCAGCAAGTACAATAAACTAATATATGTAATCAAATGAACAATGCAATTATTTTAAAATGCATGTATACCTTAATAACATGTTAACAATCACAATAAACTGTAATAATCAATTATAAATATTACACTAAAAGAAAGATAAACATACCTATAAATAAATTATAATAAAATTATGTAACCTTGCTACATCCCTCACCCTACTCCAATTCATCAAGCTTTAATCACACACACACACACCCTCACGTCACATTAATTTCCAGTGTATCTGCTCGCATTTCCGTTAAAAGCAATCAAATCAACATAATATTTACTTGTTCCCACTTTTATTTTACTCTTTTCATAGGTTACCTTTTTTCATCTCATAACTCAAAAATAACGTTCACTTCTCTTTGTAACGATGAAACAGCTCATTGTAGTCTTAAAGAAAAAATTGTATATTTCAACAAGAAAATTATTAAATTACATGCCTTAACTTTTCATGATTGTCCTGGTAAACCCCAAAATATTAAGTTCTAATCCCTGATTCGTATTTCCTTTAATTGTAATTGATTAACTACTTCTAACCAAAGCCGTTGAACTTTTGAACAATGCAAAAATAAATGTGAATAAGTCTCCACCTCATCTCGACAAAAGGACCATAAACTATCTAATACAATTAAACCTGTCTATAGCGACCGCTGGGCGTCAATTTTGATTTCTGGTCGTATATTAGGCTATATGCACACGTGTAATTATTTGGCATCTGTACACGCACGTGTCCATAGTTTCGTTTAGTGTTTGCTGCATGCATAACATATATTGGCATTATCTATCTAAACCCCTCAAAAAAAGGTCGGAAACTCAAGTTTGATCGATCATATCTCTCGTATTTTTTAATAAGAATACTCGAAATCGGTGTCACAATAAAGCCTCATTATATACTTTTCAAACGGTGCATTATGTGTAGTGATTATGCAATTGGGGCGATTGCAGTAGCCCAGAGAATAGGGGGAGGCAGGAAGTGAAATCTCGCAAAATGGCCCCAATGCATTCAATTTACGAGTGCAAGACTGTGTTGATCAGTTTTCTAAAGGTTAACATTCTATTGAATACTGCCACCCTTTCCATTCATCAAAATTGTTGAATTGGATACCATTTTAATGGAAATTATCTCTTCATTACGATGGCATATTAATCGTAAGGATTATGCAAATGGAGTGTGTGCAGCGAACCGGAATATGGAGATGGGTCGAGTGTGAAATCAGACAAAAAGATATGGAGTTGACAAAAAATCAGAGCGTTGCATTTTTTTGAGGCCCAAATAATTAGATGATATTTTCAAAAAATAAAAAAAATGCTAACACTTTTTCAAAAATGTTCAAAGGCATTTTTTAAATAGTTGTTGATGATCTATCTACTTAATCATTATTTCAATAGAACATCACATGCATTATTTTGTATGAAAAATGGTTGAAACCAATGCCTTTTTAGAAAGCACCCTCTTGTGTTTTAATGACTATTTTTGAATGATAACATGCTCTTTACTTAGTCGTTTGTAATTTTGTATACCTTTCGAGCATGGTGGAGTAATAACTATTATTTTATAATGTTACTGCTGAGGTTTGGTTACTAAAGTTCAGCCTTGCCAAAACTAAACTACCCCTTTAAATATTATGTTTGTTTAGAAACCGTTAAAATGGAACTTGTAATCAAGATAGAGCCTTTAATCGCCAGGCAGCACCACGGCGTCGGCATAGTTTATTAAACAATGCAAGAAACGGGCAAGAAACAGCGAAGAAGTTTAACAGTTTTTTAAACTCGTTTTCACATTTTGTTCGTTTAGAAACTGTTCAAATGGATTTTGTAATCAAGACTGAGCCTTTAACCGCCAGGCAGCGGCACGACGAGGCGTTGGCTGAGTGTGAGCACCGTCGCCGAGCTGGCTTATTAGCTACTTGACCTACCAATGTGGGCCCGCACGGCACTCTCGTGAGATAAACAGTAGGGGATAAATACGTTAGAGAGAGAGAGAGAGAGAGAGAATGAGGGGTAAAAGATATAAAATAGAAAGTGAACTGGAAAGAGAGAGGTGAGAGGCTTTAGGCCTTTAGGGAGAGAGGGGGAGATGACGATTTAGAGAGATTTAGAGAGTTTATGCATTGCATATCTGATGCAAAGATATACAGAGGGAACGAGAGAGGGAGAATGAATTAAAGAATTGCAGGAAATGATTTCCAGTTGCTGTTTTCTCGTACTCAGCTAGAGACAAAGTAAAATATTGAAATGAATGGTAAGCTGATGTATAGAGATGGTGCGAGTGAGTGAGATGAAAAGAATGCAAACCGTAATAAAGATATCTAGAGAAAGGGAAAGATGGAAAAGAGAGGAGAGGAACATGAGAGAGGGGAGAGATGGAAGAGGAGATAACAACAAAATAAAGGGAAGATAACATTGATACAAGAGGAAGACGAAGACGAGGGAGAATGAGACAGTAAGAGAAATGAGTAAAGACAAAAATACCCCTTATCGTATTATCGCACTTGCTTTTCATATAAAGTTATTGAGCTTTTTAAATTATGGATGAGCTGGTAATAAAATAAATATAAATTCTTTCTGGACTAACGACTTCATCCGATTGTTGGTCATGATGCACAGGCATGTGTTTAACTTTGGAATGGTTTAAACCCATGAGCGCAGCAAGTGGGTTTTATACAATTTCCAAAGTTAAAAAGAGAGCATCCAATTCATATCCGAAAAAGTGCCTGTGCAGCATTTGTTTTACAAAATGGGCGAAAAAAATGTGAAAATCAAACTTTTTCCCAGTCATGCGTCCGGCAAAAACAATTTACCGGACGCATGGATGAAATTTACCGGACGCATGGCTGAAATTTACGGGACGCATGGCTAAATTTACCGACGCATGGCTAAGCCCACACGCATGATTTAATTTGTTGCATTTTTGACATCATAATAATTTATGCCATATTATAGTATAGTCACATTTTTATTTTGTTGAGATTTATTAATATTTTGTTGAAAACATTTTACTTCTGTAAGTGCAATGCCATGTCAATGACAATGGCAATATCATTACCAATTCCATGGAATGGATGGTTAGTGTAGTGGCAGTGCATTCACAATGTACGTTGTAGTGCAACGTACAAAACGATGAACAGAAAGACGAAGACTAACTCGAAGAACGATGAACCAGAGGCAGAACGCCGATCAGGAATGAAGAACTATCAATGCTCACAAAAACTAAACGAGGAGGTTTTGTTTGTCTGTCTGTTTGTTTGTTTGTTTGTTTGTCTGTCCCTTGAGGTATGACCCTCACCTTTCAGGTGATTAATGCTACTACCTGTAGGGAGGTAATGGTGAAAGGGTATCAAATTACATCAAACGGAAGTTGATTTTTTGATACGTTTTGAGCCCCAAAATATAGCGTTTTCGCAACCTCAACGCGGTCGTAGAAATTTGCGGGTCGTGTGCAAAATCGCCAATTTCCTGTAGTAACAGCGGTCCCTCCGTTCTTGGACTGTTATCACCGACCGTCTTCGGTTAATTTTGCGTCCGTGCTATGAGACCGCCCGATCAGGCAAACAGCCAATCAGCGGCGCTCGCTGCTCGTAGCGAGGTCAAACGTTTATCATCAGCGCTCGCACATGTAGTGTGGTTCAACGATCCGAGTCTACGTCCGTACGTCCACGTTGACCGAATTGCGAAACGGCTTGTAAACCAGAGTTGTTTTTAGCGTGGCGGACGTACCAATATATCGTTCCTGCGTCCGTGAAAGCTGCGTATGATGCTGGGCGAAAACAGCATAATGTCTTTGTGGGGCGAATGTAGCCCCGGTAAATGTGTATATGGGTATAAGCGGTACTGCCTAGCTATATGCATAAACTATTAGTATGGTACGTGATGTACACATACCGTGCCCGTATGCCTACAAGTGCAATGTGTTGTGTGCGCGCATGCAGTGCAGTAGCATCAGCAGGGGAGAATAAGTGTGTGCAATTGCTTGTTCGGTCATTCGAAACAAATCATCTGAGCAATCATGACTCATGTCAAAAGTTTAGGTAAATTTGTCATTGAGGTTGTTTTTATGGTTTATTGATGTTGTAATCAGGTTCATTTTCTGTGCCACAGGCACAGGACTTCTAGTAGCATAAAACATTCAGACAACAATCCGCTATTTACAAGAAATCATAATGCAATGGATGCGCCACGTCATGTTCTACGCATGCCGCGGTTCTGCAGCGTAAATACGGGACAGAATTGCACGAGTGTTGCGCACACGCCTGGTGTGTCAGGGATTATTGTCCATAGGGATAAGTGTCCAGTGACGTCATTCGGACAGTTTAAAATCCTATTTTTGTCCGTTTTCGAGCCTTCATACACACAGAGACACGCATACACACTCAAACACGCACATACACACATACATTCTGACAATTATACAAATAGTAATTCACTCATACTTCATACATGTCGTCATACTGACACGGATGACGTCACTCATACAACGTAAACTTTGTGTGTGTGTTGATTAAATTTCAGTTCGAAATTAACTTGAATGATAAAAAATGAACTAATATGCCACGAAACATTGCTTTTACACGTGACACACACACAAAACACACATTTACGGAGTGATTTGGACAGAATTATCCCTTGATTTAATTTGCCCTGGATACCTGAGTGGACACGTATCCCTGCCACACCGGCACATGCAGGATTCCGACCGGTTATTATGACATCGATATAAACATACCGAGGGGTTACAAAGACATGGAGTGGCGATGCAGCCACTTGAATTGATCACCAAGCAGGTCACGACTGACAAAATGACTGTGATAGGTTTTGATGGAACGCAATGGGACTGCATGAAGTTTCATGAACAATTAGGCTTCTCGATTGGCGGGGAAATGGTCCCCGAATGATCCCCTGGCTGTTTTTAGTTTAGTTTTTGGTTTTGACTACATGGTTGATTACCACCTGGCAGATTACTCACATAACAACAACAACAACAGCAGCAACAACAACAAAGAAAAGTAGGTGGCGACAATTCGCCAAAAAGAACTAAATTACAATAACAACAACGAGGTCGTTATGCTAACAGGGCGATTGTGTCCGACATACATCATGGTGGGTTCCCACTGCCGATCCGATCAACTCGATCAAGCTCGATCGCCCAATCGGCACATTTTTACCCCGACCAATCTCGACCAAATGCTTGATCGTCCTTAGACACGATCTCTTCCCGACCGCTATTCGATCGTTTACGACCCACATCCGACCATTCACGACTTCTTCGCGACGTATACTTGACAACAACTTCGATCTCTACTCGATCATTCCGATGCATATACGATCCCTATACAATATGTACTAGACCATCTAGACCAACTGGACGTCCACACGATCTCTACACGAACTCGACTCGAGCAGGTCGACCTGCTCGTACAGGAGTCGACGATGAGTCGTGAATTCGTTGTGTTTGCAGAAGTCATTACCGACAGCCGATATTACAGTATTCGCTTTTGGATCAATAATCAATAATTATATTAATGTTAAGATTAAGAATAATGACTTAGACTAAGATTAATAATAATATTAAGATTAAGACCAAGACAAACGTAACACAATTTCCCTTTAAAGCAGCACCCCAGAGCCATCCCGCTGAGGGTCCCCTATCACGACCGCCCCTGCCGGAGTTATCATGGAACACAGTGGCGTAGCTACGGGGGGGGGGGGGGGGGGGCACGGGGGTGGGGCACGTGCCCCCCCCCCCAATAATTTCGAAAAAACAATAGAAAACATAAGGGGCCATTTTTTGAAGAAAAAAATAATTTTCGTGCCCCCCCCCCCCCCCCCCCCCCAATCAGTCCGACCACGCTACGCCACTGATGGAACAAGTCCTTGCACATCTGTGCAAACAAATAAACTGCGATGTGCTATGTCTTCAAGAGACTATACCCAGTTATACTATACACAAAACATTTTTAAAACGTTTCCGTAAAGTCCCAAAGTTGTTAACTTCAAATGTTTTCTAACAAACAGTATAAAAAAAAAAACATTATTTTTTTTTTAGTGAATGTTTTAATAATAATAATACAACATTAAATAAAATGTTATTTTTGAAACATATTAACAATATATTAAAACAGAAATAATATTTTCAGATAAATAATGTTGTGAAGAATGTTTTATAAAAAACAAATGCCACTCTATTTTAAATGTTAAGACAATATTTTCCAGGAAACAAAATATGACAAACATTTGTTAAATGTTGATTTTTTTTTCTTAGATAAAACATGTACTACTAATGTCATACCTTGATGTTTTTAAAATGCAAGAGCGGGACATTTTATAAACGTATATTCAAAATGTCCTTAAAGGTAAAGACCAGTTTCGGAAACGCCCCCCCCCCCCCCCCCCCCTCTCAAAAAATGAAATGAAAGCTCTTATTACCAATAATGTGAAAGAATATAATTATACAGTACTAATATACGATTATCCAGGCATAATATAGCAATGTAGGCATAGATATATATCGCCCATACGCCATGTACGCTACGTGTATTACGAAACACTGATTTTTACCACAAAAGCCCTATTTCAATACATATTCAACAATAATGACCAATATAGATGTATTCGGCTACTTTCCCGAAACTGGACTTGGGCTTTAAAGCAGAAACTTTATGTTATAATGACATAATCAAAGATTATGCTACAATATTCCAATAACGTTTAAACAACATTACGATTAAAATGTTTTAGATTCAAATTTATGACGTTTAAACGATGATTTTACAAACTGTTTCATTTTATCACAAATTTAAAGGGGTAGTTTAGTTTTGGTAGAGAGGGCGCTGCACATCAAAACAAAATTTGCGAGGTAATGAAAAACTGAGTGTCGAATTTGAGAGAACGTGCAATTTTAATGGCAGAATGAGCTTTATTTGGTCAAATCGACCCAGAAACGGCTGAAATATCAATTAATTTATCTGATCTTATAATTATTTGGGGCCCAAATAATTAGATGATATGTCGAAAAAAAAATGCTTGCACTTTAAAAAAAAATGTCAAAAGCATTTTTAAGTTGTTGATGATCTCGCTATTTAATAATTATATCAATACAACATCACATACATAATTTTGTATGAAAAATGGTTGAAACCAATGCCTTTTTAAAAAGCACCCTCTTGTGTTTTAATTGCTCTTTTTGAATGATAACAGGCTTTTTACTTAGAGGCTTGTAATTTTGTATACCTTTCGAGCATGGTGGAGTTATAACTATTAGTTTATAATGTTACTGTGTGAGGTTTTGGCTACTAAAGTTCAGCCTTACCAAAACTAAACTACCCCTTTAACATTTAAAAAAAGCTCTTTATACTAAAATAGAAAAGGTCATAATTCATGATGTCTAATACTCGCATGATATTCTGCATCAATGTTTAAAAGACAATTTCTAGAAAATGTAAGGTGAGAAACATTTTTTAAATGTTGATTTATTTCTTAAATAAAAACATTTACTACTAATGTAAATAAATTAATGTTTTTAAAATGCTAGAGCGAAACATTTTATAAAAGTCTCTTTAAAATGTCATTAATACATGAACTTGATGTTATAATGACATACTAACAGATTTAGCTACAATATTCCAATAACGTTTAAACAACATTACGAATGAAATATTTTAGATTCAAATTTATGACGTTTAAAAGATGATTTTACAAAATGTTTCCTTTGATCACAAATTCATCATCATCATCATCATCATCATCATCATCATCGTCGTCATCATCGTCATCATCATCATCATCATCATCATCATCATCATCATCATCATCATCATCGTCATCATCTCACTCAATGTCAGCAGTAGTGCACACCCTACATTTAGCTCTTCGTGCTCGGGATGTGATCGAGTGCGCTCGAGTAGCAGTCAAAAAATGAGAGTAGCGGTTTAAGGAAGTCGCGTAGCGCTCGTGTAGCGGTCGAGTTGTTCATAAAAACAGATCGAACCATGATCGAGTTGATAGGGAACCAATCGTGTCGTAGTCGAGTATAGATCGAGATGATCGGTGGAAAAAATCCATCCAGACCAAACTAGATCTCTATACGATCGTTTCCCGACCAGCTAGACCTCCCACTCGATCAATACACGATCGCTGTTCGATCGCTTGCCTTCTCGACCCCTACACGAATATTTTTGACTGTCAAAAATATTCGTGTAGGGAGCGGGACCATGCCGATCAAGGTAGATCGACCCCGATCGCCCTTGCCGAGCGAGCCCGAACAGGCAAAAATATGCCAAAATAGCCTGATCGGGCTTGATCGAGTTGATCTGATCGGCAGTGGGAACCCAGCTTCAACAAATTTCTCACCTTTCTTTTTCTAGAAATTGTCTTTTAAATATTGATGCAGAATATCATGCGAGTATTAGACATCATGAATCATGACCCTTTCTATTTTAGTATAAAGAGATTTTTTAAATGTTAAAGGGGTAGTTTAGTTTTGGCAAGGCTGAACTTTAATAGCCAAAACCTCACACAGTAACATTATAAACTAATAGTTATCCACCATGCTCGAAAGGTATACAAAATTACAAGCGACTAGGTAAAAAGCCTGTTATCATTCAAAAAGAGCAATTAAAACACAAGAGGGTGCTTTTTAAAAAGGCATTGGTTTCAACCATTTTTCATACAAAATTATATGTGATGATGTATTGATATAATTATTAAATAGCGAGATCATCAACATCAAAAAAAAAAGCGCTTTTGACATTTTTAAAAAAAGTGCAAGCATTTTTTTTCTACATAAAAAAAATTATCATCTAATTATTTGGGCCCCAAATAATTATAAGATCAGATATATTTATTTATATTTTAGCCGTTTCTGGGTCGATTTTGACCAAATAAAGCTCATTCTGCCATTATAATTGCATGTTCTCTCAAATTCGACACTCAGTTTTTCATTAACTCACAAAACATTTTTTTATGTTCAGCGCCCTCTCTACCAAAACTAAACTACTCCTTTAAATTTGTGATAAAATGAAACATTTTGTAAAATCATCGTTTAAACGTCATAAATTTGAATCTAAAACATGATCGTAATGTTGTTTAAACGTTATTGGAATATTTTAGCATAATCTTTGATTATGTCAATATAACATCAAGTTTCTGCTTTAAAGCCCAAGTCCAGTTTCGGGAAAGTAGCCGAATACATCTATATTGATCATTATTGTTGAATATGTATTGAAATAGGGCTTTTGTGGTAAAAATCTGAACCTAAGCATCGTTAAATACAGAAATATCGGAAGAAATCAGTATTTCGTAATACACGTAGCGTACATGGCGTATGGGCGATATATATCTATGCCTACATTGCTATATTATGCCTGGATAATCCTATATTAGTGTAGCGAACCTACTTCGCTATACTTATCTTCTTTGGTTTTAGGTCTGGAGAAAAGACTATCTTTATTTTCTCTCTGACATTGACGATTGACATCAACAGAAGTAAGTTTAATTACTTGTTATAAATTTAATACTTGTAGGACTAGATTATATGATTATTATAGATTTTAACAAAGGATTTATTCCTTGCTCATATTTGTACGTTGAGACATGGAATAACAGCTTACATTTTATTATTGTCCCATTATTGCAAGATAAGGAAATCACTTACCATTTATAATTGAAGTTTGATACTGTATTGTAATCCCTCCATGGATATTAAGACTAGAGTAACTTGCTCTTGAATAATCACAATTATTTCACAAAAAGAATAGATGTAAATCATTTTTAATTATCCCTTCGATAGGAGAAACGATCCGGATTGCCTCTCGATTCATGCACGCATTCAGGAACAAACACGCAAAACCAGTCAGTTTGTTTACATTTTTCACTTCCGGTCTTTTGGAATTAGCGCACAAATTACGCGGGCATATATGCAAATAATGCGTATGCAAATTAGAGTCAGTCCGGATCCGTTCTTATGTTCATATTCATATCAAAATCCTTATTAAGCGTTTATGGAATGTAAATAACATAACTTATATGTTTAAGTTGATGTCAATTATAATTCTTAATGTGATGTATGGATTTAATTGATGTATAAATAGGCCATTTTATAGAAATAAGGAATATTAGACCTCAATTCCCAAATTACGGAGACACGGAGAATGTGCTGCGCGCGCTTTTAGGTTGGCGTTTTGGAGCCGTGATATGTGTCAAATAATACACTTTTGGCCTGTTAATTGGTGCTTTTGGTAGTTACTGACTAGTTAAATATATGAGTCGGTGCCAAAATATATCCTCTTTAAGATTAGGAGATTAATTTGTTTATGACTTTATTCTTGATTTAGAAATAAGACATGTTCTGTCATCAAAATTAGACAGTCGGCGCTTCTGCACTGTGCGCATATTCTCCGTACTTCGCATGTGTGCTTTCCTTAATGTACGCAATTCATGCAGTGCGTGATTTCCCCTACGTACGCATAGAGTGTATAAATACAAGTAGTTTTTCAATATTCGAGTCACTTGCCAGCCTGCGGGCCTTACGCTATCATCTAGCGTCTTACGCTCTTAAGCGTCTTTTTGGTTTACAGCGTCTTGCTGTCATTTTACCTACCCCCTAGCTATATAAAGGTAAACAAAAACAATGGCAATGTGGAATGATAATTAATTAATGAATTACGCTGTATAAAGCGTCTTGCCCTTAGCTTATATGCGAATTACTTTATATAAATAAATATTCCCTTCATAAAAACCCTTGGCCTTGAGTCTTGAGAATTTATAAGATAAATATGCAAGTCTAATTATATAGACTGATAGCTTGCTTAAGATTTAGTGTAGCCTTACAAGTTAGACAGTGGCGAATAAATGATATTTGTATTTCGACTTGTACTTATGTGAATAAAGTTCAAAACGTTTATTGTTCCTTTAAATACAAGTTTAATTAGAGTTTTATTGATTTTGCATTATTTGCATACGCAATCACCCCACACAAGATCTTTGAAATCCCCTTTCTATCCCTAAAACCATATATTTTGGTTAAAGAATCCATCGCCCACATTTATAAATAACGACCTAACGCTCTAGCGATTCCAAGTCTTACCGCTCGGACTCTGATTTAACATCCTTCACGAATCCTAGAGTATAACACCTTAAAGGTCGGGTAACGGTCACGACGCCCTCTCTCACGATACAAAATAAACATCCTGCAACAATTCTAGACGAGAGATAGACAGACGGCCGTTACACGTTTGGTGTCAGAAGTAGTGGGATGGATGAGATAAGCGGGATTAGAACGCCCAAGACTCAAGCAAATATGCAAGAAACTGACGAATCAAGTAGCTCTTCATCAGAAGACACTCTGGCATCCCATCAAGCCAGACAGAAAAGGCAAAGCAAAACACAACGCCTACAAACTCGCATCCTCACTCAATTAACTCAAATGATGGAACAAATGATGAAGACAACGAAGAAAACAAGAAGACGTCGTGCAGGTTCAACAACTACGACAGAAGATCAACTTTCAAGCGCTGACAGCGAAGTCATCCTTAACTTCAAAGAGAAAAAAGAAGATAACACACCATTCTTGCCAAGTGCAATGACCTACGAGGAGAAAGAAGATCACGCACAATTCTTGCCAGGTGCAATGACCTACGATGAAGAAGAAGAAACCAACGAAGTTATTCCACAACAGAAATACAAGGAAAAGAACCAACACGTCAACAAGATATCAAGTACACCAAAGTCAACGAAATATGAAGAAGAAAAAGAAGACGTCAAGACTACCCAACATGACAACTCAAAGAAAACCAAAGTCATCAGTGAAGAAACAAAGAAGAATTACGCTGAAAAGCGTCCCTACCAAGACACGTCCAAGTCTTCTATCAATCGTCCAACAATTATGCCAGACAAATATGATGGCACATCCGACTGGAAAGAATATGTCGCTCACTTCAAATCATGCCAAGACCTAAACTCATGGTCGGACAAGGAAGCAGCGAAATTCTTGGCAGCTAGTCTCAGAGGACAAGCCCTTCGACTTCTTGAAGAACAAAGAAACGCAAGTTGGAGCTATGAAGAAATACAAAGAAAGCTCTCCACAAGATTCTCGTCCGCCAAGCAAGCAGAGAGTTATCTACTTGAGCTCAGACACCGGAAACGACGCCCCAACGAATCTCTACAAGAACTTGGAAGAAACATCCGAGAATTAACCTGCAGGGCTTATCCTGATTTCGACACCAATGGTGTCGACCGACTTGCGAAGATCCATTTCGCTGATGCAATCATCAATCAAGAAATACGAACTGGTATATTCCATGCTAAAGCCAACACACTTGATGACATGATTCAAGCAGCCATAACAACTGAGGCTTTCTTGCAGACTGAACAACACAGAAATGGCTGGAGAAGAAATACTCAGAACCGAGTCCTCGCTTCAGATGAACCATCATCAAACCAACCAAGACTCGAAGAAACTGAAGACCCAATCGACAAATTAGTTGAAAAGGCTGTCAATAAAGCCATGAGAAGAATCGAAGAAAAACTAACACTTCCTACTCAGAACCGCCCGACATCAAACAATCAAAACTTTGCAAGACAGCCATCGTCATCAAGTAATGACATGAAGTGTTTCTACTGCAATAGAAACGGGCACCTGAAGAGAGATTGTCGTCAAAGAATCGCAGACTCAAGACCACCAATGGCCACACAAGGCGAGCACCCTCGTTCATCTCAAAATATGAGACATCAGAGTCAGTTAAACGACCAGTGGCCGCCCCACGGGGCCATGGCGCGGCCAAAACCACGCACAATAGATCATACGGCCCAACAATCTAACAGACCTGGTCAAACAACTCACATTCCAAGTATTGATGCAAACTTAGATGGTCTATTTGTACCAGTGTTCATTCATGGAAAAGAACATAAGTTCTTAGTTGATACAGGAGCTACAGATTCATATGTGTCCAGGAAATTGTACACATGTCTACCAGAGAATGAGAGACCTTCACTTCAAAGACAATTCAAAAGAGCTAAACTAGCTGACGGATCCTCCCTACCAATAGATGGAGTTGCATCGTTTGAATTAACAATTGGTCCAACTAAAGGATTCACGAAACTACTTGTTGCAGATATAAGCAACGACGGAATTCTAGGCTTAGATAATCTAACAAAAATGGGTGCTAAGATAGATCTAAGCAATTTTCAGCTAAGTACGAAGTGGGGAACAGTAAACTGCCAGAAGGAAGACGGAGAATCCCTATTCTGTCGCATCCAAGCAGCTGAAACTACTACAATTCCTGCAGGACATGAAGCAATCATCATGGGTACAACCGCCTTCCATCTTAAACCAAATCAACTTGGTCTGTTAGAAGCAGGAAATGATCTCGAACAACTAGCAAAGAAAGGAATCATCGTGGCAAGAACCCTGATTAACACAGGAGAAGACACAGTTCCAATAAGGGTATTCAATCCTTCCTCATCAAACAAAGTAATTCAGAAGAATACTCGTCTAGGTACCCTCACGATTATTGACGAAGAAGAAATTGAAGCAAGTCCACGGTACACAAAGGAGAACTTCAAAGGTGTACCAGAACATCTACAAGATCTGTTCTCTAGAAGCATACAAGAGGTACCAAACCAATATCATCAAGATATAGTCGAACTACTTGCAGAATTCCAAGACATTTTCTCAAAAGGAAGCGACGATCTAGGAAGAACCAATCTAGTTAAGCACCATATCAACACTGGACCTCAACCGCCTATTCGACAACGACCAAGAAGGCACCCCATAGGACAAAGAGGAGAAATAAAGGAACAAGTTCAAGAACTCCTGGAAAAAGATCTTATTGAGCCTACTGATAGTCCTTGGGCAGCAAATGTCGTTCTGGTTCGCAAGAAAGACGGCACTCAGCGCTTTTGCGTTGACTACAGACAACTCAACGCTGCCACAATCAAAGATGCCTACCCCCTTCCTCGCATCGATGATACACTAGACGCCTTGTCTGGTGCCAAGTGGTTTTCTACTCTGGACCTTGCAAGCGGCTACTGGCAAGTAGGCTTGGATGAAGACGCCAAAGCAAAATCTGCATTTCTAGCTGACGGAGGACTATATGCGTGGAACGTAATGCCATTCGGCTTATGCAACGCCCCTGCAACCTTCGAGCGACTGATGGACAAAGTGCTAACAGGTTTGCACTGGGAAACTCTACTTGTCTACCTCGACGACTTGATCATTTTTGGAAAATCGATTCCAGAAGAATTGACAAGATTACGACAAGTGTTTCACAGACTCAAGCCAACCTGAAGCTCAAGCCAAAGAAATGCGACCTCTTCAAAACTAAAGTGTCCTATCTCGGACATGAAGTCTCAAGTTCAGGAATTTCAACCCAACCAGAGAAGACAGAAACAATCGAGTCATGGCCAGTACCTACCAACGTTACAGAAGTAAGAAGCTTTCTAGGTCTTGCATCCTATTACAGACGTTTCGTCCAAGGATTTGCAACTATTGCCAAGCCACTTCATCAGCTAACAGAAAAAAGGTAGACAGTTCGTATGGAGTCCTGCCTGCCAATCAGCATTTGAAGAATTGAAGCAGCGATTGACAACTGCCCCAATCTTGGCTTACCCAAACCCTAACGACGAATACATACTTGACACAGACGCCAGTAGAGACGGTATAGGAGGAGTGCTCTCTCAAGTCCAGGATGGACAGGAACGCGTGATAGCGTATGGCAGCAAAGTCTTAAGTAAGGCAGAACGTAATTACTGCGTCACTCGCCGAGAACTTCTCGCTGTCGTCACGTACCTCAAGCACTTTAAGCAGTATCTCTACGGAAGACATGTTAGAGTAAGAACTGATCATGGTGCATTACGCTGGTTAACAAACTTCAAGCAACCCGAAGGTCAGTTAGCTCGCTGGCTAGAAGTCGTTTCAGGATACGACTTAGAGATAATTCATCGAGCAGGCAGAAGCCATGCCAACGCGGATGCTCTATCTCGCAAACCATGCCAACAATGTGGAAGACAATCTGAGGGTGAGAAAAAGGAAACGCTCACAAGTCAAACTCGTGTCATCCAGATGTCACAAGAAGACAACAGAGTTGAAATCAGGCAAGTACAACTCGAGGATGCCAACGTCCGACCAATCTTGGAGGCCGTGGAAAACCAATGCAGACCTTCAAAGACAGAATCGTCCGCCTTCTCCTTCAAAACCAAAGTGTTGTTAGAACACTGGGGTCAACTTGAGGTTCGACAAGGAATACTCTACAGAAAATGGGAATCTGAAGACGGCAAAGACATACGATGGCGATTGGTGTTGCCTAAACAGCGAGTTGCAGATGTACTAACGGAACTTCATGCCGGTTCATTAGCTGCGCACTTAGGAACAACCAAGACGTTGAAAACAGTTCAACGGAAGTACTACTGGGTTGGAATGAAAGAGGATGTTAGAGCCTTCATTCGGAAATGTTCAGCATGCGCTCGACGGAAAACGACAGGAAAGAAGAGAAGAGCACCTCTACAACAAAGGCTCAGCGGAAGTCCAATGGAACGAATCGCCCTCGATATTCTCGGCCCACTCCCGGAAAGTGAGAAGGGGAACAAATACATCCTGGTCATCTCAGACTACTACACAAAGTTCGTAGAAGCTTACCCAATGCCAAATGAAACTGCCGACACTATTTCCCGAATATTAGTGGAAGAGTTCATCTGCAGATATGGAATTCCTAGGGAAATCCACAGCGACCAAGGGAGACAGTTCGAATCGCGACTCCTCCAAGGAATATGCAAAATTCTAGGCATCAAGAAAACCAGAACGACCCCCTTCAATCCTAAATCCGACGGGATGGTCGAAAGATTCAACAGGACTCTACTCAGTATGCTTGTAACCATGATACAACCAGACAAACATCAACGCGACTGGGATAGATACATACCCTTCGCAACGGCAGCTTACAGGAGTTCGGTTCATGAAACAATAAACGAAACGCCCAACATGATGATGTTCGGGAGAGAAGTAGCCCAACCACCAGATCTCTACATAGACACTCCAGATGAAAGAGAAGAAGTAGACTACGCCGAAGAACTGAGGAACAAGATGGATATCATTCACTCACGAGTGACGGAACAAAGTCAAAAGAACCTCAGACGGCAGAAACGAAACTACGACAAACAAGTAGCAGGGACAGCCTACGATCCCGGGAAGTTCGTCTGGCTACGGAACCAGATCCGGAAGAAAGGGATAAGTCCCAAACTATCGTACAGATGGGAAGGACCCTACAAAGTCACCGACAAGCTTTCCGACGTGACATACCGCATCCAACGTGCCCTTCGTTCTAAGGCGAGGATAATCCACTACGACAGGCTAAAGTCCTACGAAGGAACGACCCCTGAAGAATGGACAGAGGAGCCCATCCCGAATCCAAGACCACATGAGAATCAAGAGCTCCAAACAGAAAGTTCCGGTACTATCCAGAACGAAACTCGTCAGACTCGTTATCCGAAACGAATGAGACGACCGCCGGTATTCTTCTATGGAAACGCTTAGAGCTGCTATGTTTCCAAAAGGAAGTGAAATATTATAACCTTTCCATGTTTTCTTTCCTCTATCCTTCTTTCTGTCACTTTCCCTTTTACAGTTGAATTTCGAAAGTTATAAAATGTGAATAATTATTGTAACGCCACTGATAGGACAGGCACCTTTTATACCTTGTTATAGGGTTTCGCCAATTGCCAAATTATTGTTTTAATTAATGTACAGAAATTTTAAAGGCTACATTTGGGAGAGAACTTCGTTATTTCTTTTCAACTTTGACTTTTACATAAAATAAACCCATGTTGTTTTTTGTTCATGTGGAGGTGATGGTGATGAATGTGGTTGTTGATGATGATTGCAAGTTTTCTTTTAAAACACATACAAGTAGCGAAAAGAAATAACTTACCGACCTACCAAATGCCTTTATATTTGTTTTAAGTAAGTGATTTTGTTTGAGATTTAAGTTCAATTAGATGTGCAGATACTTGTACAAATAATTATTTATAAAAATGCACTTGGCCAAACCACGTGTTTATAGAAATATTAATGTAACCTTACAACTTTATTTAAAATGCGAGGACGCATTTAGCGGGGAAGGAGGTTGTGTAGCGAACCTACTTCGCTATACTTATCTTCTTTGGTTTTAGGTCTGGAGAAAAGACTATCTTTATTTTCTCTCTGACATTGACGATTGACATCAACAGAAGTAAGTTTAATTACTTGTTATAAATTTAATACTTGTAGGACTAGATTATATGATTATTATAGATTTTAACAAAGGATTTATTCCTTGCTCATATTTGTACGTTGAGACATGGAATAACAGCTTACATTTTATTATTGTCCCATTATTGCAAGATAAGGAAATCACTTACCATTTATAATTGAAGTTTGATACTGTATTGTAATCCCTCCATGGATATTAAGACTAGAGTAACTTGCTCTTGAATAATCACAATTATTTCACAAAAAGAATAGATGTAAATCATTTTTAATTATCCCTTCGATAGGAGAAACGATCTGGATTGCCTCTCGATTCATGCACGCATTCAGGAACAAACACGCAAAACCAGTCAGTTTGTTTACATTTTTCACTTCCGGTCTTTTGGAATTAGCGCACAAATTACGCGGGCATATATGCAAATGATGCGTATGCAAATTAGAGTCAGTCCGGATCCGTTCTTATGTTCATATTCATATCAAAATCCTTATTAAGCGTTTATGGAATGTAAATAACATAACTTATATGTTTAAGTTGATGTCAATTATAATTCTTAATGTGATGTATGGATTTAATTGATGTATAAATAGGCCATTTTATAGAAATAAGGAATATTAGACCTCAATTCCCAAATTACGGAGACACGGAGAATGTGCTGCGCGCGCTTTTAGGTTGGCGTTTTGGAGCCGTGATATGTGTCAAATAATACACTTTTGGCCTGTTAATTGGTGCTTTTGGTAGTTACTGACTAGTTAAATATATGAGTCGGTGCCAAAATATATCCTCTTTAAGATTAGGAGATTAATTTGTTTATGACTTTATTCTTGATTTAGAAATAAGACATGTTCTGTCATCAAAATTAGACAGTCGGCGCTTCTGCACTGTGCGCATATTCTCCGTACTTCGCATGTGTGCTTTCCTTAATGTACGCAATTCATGCAGTGCGTGATTTCCCCTACGTACGCATAGAGTGTATAAATACAAGTAGTTTTTCAATATTCGAGTCACTTGCCAGCCTGCGGGCCTGGTTCACGGTAGCTGACTGCGAGGAGACCGGACGTGTTTCGTCTTTCTCTCCCTCGCTCTCCTTATTCTTATATATTCTTATATATTATAGTTTGATTGTTGGTTGTAGTATTGCTTTTGGAATTTGAATAATTAGTTTTGGAGTTTTGGTTTTGGAAATACGGAGTATACTTTTGGATCTATGGCACCGTGTGTAAGGTAAGCAAACATATTAGTGGGTTTATTTTTTGCACTGCACAATCTAACAGTAACACTCGGTTTCCCGCCATTTTAGACATCGTCTAAAATGGCGGCTAATGACCCTAGCATGGATGTAGAACCTGGAAATGATCATGAAGACTTTCAAGAAGTTCTTACGCCTAAACAGCGACGACGTGGAAAAAAAAGAACAAGAATAGGGAGCCTCAATGTAGAAAACTTAAAAGGACATAGTCCCTCTGAATATTCAACCGACTCGGACACCCAAGATTTACCCTTTCAAACCCCAAGACAAGCCCCACCACCCAAACAGGAAGATGAATTAAAGATTTTGTTATCAGCAATTGATAAAACAAAAAACTTGAAAAATATAAGCCCACTCACAATTGCGAAATCAATCCAAAAGGTATGTGGTTCAGACCCAGTACAGGCTGTCAAACAAATCAGTAGTGGAATTTTGATCGTGTGCAAGCACATTAAGCAGTACAGACTGCTACAACAGATCGAAACTATTGGTAATATACCGGTCAAGGTAGTTGAACGCCAACCAGGGGTGAGGGGGATTATTTTTGGTGTTCCGTTAGACATGTCGGAAGATGAGATGAGAGAAGAATTGAAGGGACAGAATGTCATTGGTGTGGTAAGAATGACTAAGAAGGGAAAGTTGAATGAAGGCATTGTGGATACAGAAAGGGGAGATTTAAATCGTACCCCAATGAAAAGCGTCATTTTGACATTCAAGGGTTTAAATCTCCCAACATATGTACGCCTCTGTTATCAAGCGTTTCAGGTGAAGCAATATATCCCCCAAGCCATACGATGCTATAAATGTCAACGCTTTGGGCATTCCATACAACAATGCCGGCACAAAGAGAGATGCGTTAGGTGCGGGGAAGTTATTTTGACTCTTGCTCACAAAAAGAAACACCAAAGTGCGTAAACTGTGGAGGCACCCATTCGGCGGCCTATGGTGGCTGTCAAATAGCCAAAACCGCACAAGCAATTCAGAAGGTGAAAATAGAAAATAAAATTTCGTATGCCCAAGCAACAAAGATGTACTCTACAAATTCAAACGAGAATGGTGCAGTAGCCCCTCCCCTGGAAAAACAATCTAGTAGTCATGGTCACAATAGTGCTCCCAATAAAAGTAAGACATTAGATAAAGTAGTGGGAGAATCAATTCCTTCAACAAGCAGTGCTGGAATATCAACAGGTATACTCCTGGATAAAGTAGCCACTCAAACTGCATCCACTTCCCGCACAAATGAAATACCAATGAAACACAATCAGCAAAAGACTAAAAATAACGGAGTGAAAAAGACTTTATTCCAAGAAGGAAATCCCCAAGATACTAAGAACAATATTTCGATAGATGATGGTGAAAAGTTCATTAATCTTATAATGGCGTTGATTTCAGTATTCATAAAGGACAATAATCAAATTGATGAGTTATATAATATCAATATGATTAAAGTTGCAGCCGAAAGGCTCCTACAAATTAAAGAGAAGGCCTTCATAAATGATGAAAATTATTGAATTTATTATGTTGGCCGCACTCCATATTTTGCAATGGAACGCCCAGGGTATGTTTGGGCACGGCCAAGAATTAGTACACTTTTTACATAATACTGAAACAACGTACCAAGCCATTTGTATACAAGAAACATGGTACGATGGCAATGGAATTTTGAATATTCCTCACTATCAGTGTTTATATAGGAATAGAAAGGAGAAATCTAGAGGAGGGTGCGCCATATATATTCATAATTCAATGGATTATGACGCATATGTATGCGATGAAGAGATAGAATTGCAAAAAATATCCCTATTTGTAGGGGGGGAAAGGGTTACATTAGTTAATTTTTATAATCCATGTAAGAAGCTAGATGAACATATTTTGGATACGATCTTTTCGTATGTAAAACAACGTGATTATATAATTGTGGGTGATTTTAATGCCCACAATACTCTTTGGGGCAGCGAAAAAAATGATTCTAATGGTAGACTTATTGAAATGGCCTTGATGAAGTATAATGCAGTAATTATAAATGACGGCTCAGGTACACGTTTAGATACACACTCTGGGAAAATGTCCCATTTAGATCTTACAATTGTATCCTCGTCCTTAGCAGGTAAAAGTCATTGGAATGTTGCCAAGAACTCTCTAGGTAGTGACCATTTTTTGTTAGAGTTAGCTATTAATGTTATAGGAGTAGACAAAAGGCAACCCTCCAATGAAGATAAAGAGGATATTAATAGGTTAGTATTAAAAAATGTTGATTGGGATAAATTTAAGAAAAAATGTGAATATGTTTTTGATGAAATAGTAATTGATGAAAATGTTCAAACGTGTTATGAACATTTTATGAGAGTGATAATAAAAGTATTGAAGGAAATATCCCCACGGAAGAGGGAATCTAGACATGATCCTCTACCTTGGTGGACTAACGAATGCTCCATAAAGATTAAAGAAAGAAATAAAGCAAAAAATAAACTTTCGAGGTGTATATCATCCGAAAATCTTTTAGATTTTCAAACTAAGAAAGCGGAAGCGCAGAAAACTATTCGTTTAGTAGAACAAAATTATTGGCTTGAGTTTTGTTTAAAATTAGATCGATACACGAGCGAAACAATAATTTGGAAATGTATTAAACGAATGAACCGTCAAGAAGTTAAAAATAAAAAGTTCCCTACTTTAAATGTAAATGGGGAAGATTTGATAGATAATAAAGAAAAAGCTGATGCACTCTCGGAATTTTATTATGAAATAGGAAAGACAGAAAAAGAAGACTTTGTCTTTGAACTAGACAATTTGAATGATGGAGCCTTTGATTTGGTTATAAATGAACCTTTTAATAAGGAAGAGTTAGAGAAAGCTTTAGAAAAGAATAAAAAGTCCACTCCCGGCCATGACATGGTTTCTTATGAAGTGTACTGTAATCTTCCTTTAAAAGGAAAGGATATTCTGTTAAAATTGTATAATATAATTTGGAAATTAGGAATTGTACCAAAAGCTTGTAAACATGCAATTTGTATTCCTATTATTAAAGTAGATAAAGATCCACACAATGTCAAGTCTTATAGACCCATATCATTATTACCATGTTTTATTAAAATTATGGAAAGAATGGTTAAGGAAAGACTCCAGTGGTATGTGGATAAACAAAATATTCTCCCTCCGTTTCAATCAGGGTTTCGACAAGGAAGAAGTGCCATGGATAATGTAGTGTTCTTGGAAAATATTATACAAAAAAATATTAATAATAAAGGTCAAGTGATGACTGTCTTCTTAGATTTAGAAAAGGCATATGATAAGTTGAATATTGAAGGAGTGCTTTTTAAAATGAAGGAAAAGGGAGTGCGAGGTAATATGTTAATATTTTTGTATAATTATCTTATAGACCGCACTTTCCAGGTTCGGATTAATAATACATGTTCAGTCACAAAAAAAGTAAGCAGAGGGCTACCACAGGGAAGTATTCTTAGTCCCCTCTTATTTAATATAATGATGTCTGATATACCTGTAAATCCACATGTAGGAATATTGTTGTATGCGGACGACATAGTAATTTGGATTGTAGGAAAAAATGTAAATTTTATGGCAAAGAAAATTCAGGAGTACTTAAACCAACTCGACACTTGGTTTAAGAAATGGGGCTTCTCCCTCTCTTTGTTGAAAACTTCACCAGTCCTCTTTACAAAGTGTGCCAATCCCAAATTTCCTGTCATAAGGGTGAATGAGGTAGAACTGATATTTAAAGTGAGCCATAAGTTTCTAGGTATCACATTTGATAGTAAGCTCACGTGGCAGGCCCATATAGAAAACATAATAAAGAGGTGTAAACGGAAAATGAATATCCTGAGAAGCCTATCAGGAACAAAATGGGGAAGCTCCTCTAAGTCTTTATTAATGGTTTATCGTTCATACATTCGATCTGTATTGGATTATGGATGCGAGGCCTACGATAGCGCCTCAGAGAGTATTAAAAAGGGATTGAACTCCATTCAATATCAGGCATTGAGGATATGCATGGGAGCCCTTCCCCTCACTCCATTAGATGCACTCCAAGCTGAGACAGGAGAAATGCCTCTCGATTTGAGAAGACAAATGTTGACAGAAAATTTTAAGTACTCAGTGAGTAGAATAAAAATGCACCCTCTTCACTCTCATGTGCAGCCTTGTTGGCAATTTGAGTATTTAAAATTGAAGAAATGTAATAAACCTTTTGGATATAGAACCTTAGATGTAAATACAGAAACAATAGAACATATTGGTATTATTTCTATTCCACCATGGACATTGTTAGAGCCACATATTTCTTTGGAATTGAAAGAATATGTAGATAAAAGTGACAATCCCCATTATAAGTTGCAATGTACTCAGGAGTTGATACAAAATAAATGGCACACAGAACTTCATATATTTACAGATGGTTCGCATATTCCAGGACAGAATACGTCAGCGGCAGCCTTTTGGGTGCCAGCCCTTTGTTATAAACAATGTAAAAAGATCTCTTACTCAAAGTCATCTTTTAAAGCAGAATTAGCCGCAATTATTTTAGCCCTTACATGGGTAGAACAATTTGATAATTTATATGTTGGAGTAGTAATCTTTAGTGATTCTTTGAGTGGACTTTTAGCCATTCGCAATGTAAAAAATGATAACATGGTGAAAGAAATGTTGATGTTGTTAACTCATTTGAAGAATAATAATATTAAGGTTTCTTTTGAATGGATCCCTGCACATTGTGGCATTCAAGGAAATGAAACTGCAGATAAATGTGCGAAGGCGGGACACAATGGTCCAATCCAGATATACAGTAAGATGACTCTTGCTGAAGCAAAACAGGAAATAAAGAATAAAACTAATATTATTTGGCAGCAGAGATGGGCAAACTCACCTTGTTTATTAAAGCAGATATCATTGTACTTACCACTCAAAATGGATACCTCCTTACATAGGAAGGAAGAAAAGATATTTCGACGACTACGTTTTGGTATCATAGGACTGAAGTTAGATTTATTTAGATTAGGCCTGCAGGAAAATGGTTTATGTGATAGATGCTTAGAAATAGAAACGGTACTTCACTATTTAGTTAAATGCCCTCAATATATGATTGAAAGAGCAATGCTTATAATAGAGACGAATATTATGGGACCTGACGAAATTATGAATTTGTTAAGGAGCTCGAATGTTCACATTCAAAGAGCTCTGGTTCGTTTTGTATGTAGAACAGGTCGATTTAAGATCTTTTAATTCGTCTATATAGACGACACTATATTGTAAAAAGGTAAAACTATGTATATGATAGAACAAACATAAGGACAAATTTATTATTATTTGAGTTCGATGAAGATAGGAGTGAAAGTAGTATAACATGTTTGAGCTAATGTACTATTATTTTGATGCCAAGCTACACATCAGTGGCGGGAGTCCCAATGTGAGAGCAGGCACCATAAATAGTGAGTGATGTTTTTGTTATATATATATATATTATATATATTTTTTTTTGTTTTTGTTTGTTTTTTGTATTCATATAAGAATGAATGTAGTTTATAACATGTTTGTGCTAATTTACTATTATATTTTGATGCCAAGCTACACATCAGTGGCGGGAGCCCCAATGTGAGAGCAGGCACCAGAAATAGTGAGAGTTTTGTTTATTTTGCATTTATATAAGAGTGAATGTAGTCTAAACTGTCATGTTTGTGTTAATTTACTATTATATTGTGATACCAAGCTACACATCAGTGGCGGGAGTCCCAATGTGAGAGCAGGGATCATAAATAGAAGGTGTGAGTATTGTAAAGTTTTGATTGACTTGTCACTATAATTTAAGTAATCTAATGATATAGTATTGAGTTTTGTATATTAAAGTTTATCACCATTTTGTTGATGCAAAAATTCACTGTGGCGGGAGTCCCTATGTGAGAATACTAGCATCGAAACGAGTACGCGCGATTATTGTAGTACTTTGATTGTATAGATGTTTCTGTATAATTTAGTTAATATCAAAAATATTGTGGATGCTAAGCTACACATCAGTGGCGGGAGTCCCAATGTGAGAGCAGGCACCAGAAATAGGGAGAAGTGTTTTGTTTAATTTTTTTACTTTTTGTATTATCTCAGTTTGAAAGTGAAGTGGAAAAAAAAAAAAAAAAAAAAAACTATTATAACATGTATTATGTCTATGCACTAACATGCACAAAATAAACCCACGAAATGTTTGCATTAATTTGTTAAGGAATAAGTATATTAATATGAAGAAGAAGAAGAAAAAAGAAAAACAAAGTATATCGCGATATTTCATTAGTAGCGTTAAAAAGTGTTTCTTTAATTTATATAATTGTTTTACTTTTGTATCGTTACATTATTATGATAATAAGAGGCCCACTTCCACATATGTGGCGGGAGTCCCGATGTGAGAGGTGGGCTCTGTTATTGAGATAAGAAAAATGTTAATATTTTTGTATATAAATGTATAAAGATATTTGATCTCGTTTGGTCGTTTCATTATTATACTATTAAGAGGCCCACTTCCACATTATGTGGCGGGAGTCCCGATGTGAGAGGTGGGCTTAGGTTATTGAGAAAAGGAAAATGTTTATATTGTTGAATATAAAAAGTATTAGTTAAGGCAGGAGGAAAAAAAAGAAAGAAATATCGCGATACTTTAAGCGGTGCCATATAAATAAATTGTTGATGAATTATAAAATGTTATAATATATATATATATATATATATATATATTTCTTTTTATATATGAAGAATGAATGAATTGAAAAGCAATTGGCAACAATAGTCATACTGACTGATTGCCACCAAACCAAACAACAACAACAACACTTTAACAAATCCTGGGTACGCCACTGTGGTGACGAATAGATGAATAAGCTTCTCAGAATATCTTGTCACTGCATGGTTACGTGGAAATAATCCCGATTCAAGTTCGAATTATGGTATGATTTATTTAACCAATTTCTTTGCATCTTCTGTTAGGACAGTCAGTACAGTATACTTATTTTCGACAAAATTTTCCCCAACTATTTCCAAGAAGTCAGAAGGCTAAATATGACATGATTTTGTTTCGTGGCCTGAATGCACGATTCATTTAATTTTTGATCGACTGAGGACGAATTTGAGGAGACTCACCGATTATACAGTCTTGCAGATAAGTGACTCAAAATGCATAAGCAATAGGTCAATGACTTAGTGTCGAAAATGTAAGAATATTATGGTATTTATTGATATTGAGATTACGTATGGCAGTCAAATTTTATTGCAAATTAATCATAATTTAAGTCTTTTGTATGATTCATTTATTTATAATTTGGAAAATTGAAACGTTACATTGAACTATATTTCACAACAAAACAAAAACATATATATACGCATAGGCCCTATCATGCTGATAGGGCCTATGCGTATAGACAAGACTACTACTCCGCTTGTAACACGTTTCCTCTCACTATACAGGGTGGCCCAAAACAAAACGGAACAGGGCACTTCCCAAAATAAAGTAACAAAATGATTATGTGCAACGGACAGGGTGTCTTTTCCAATGAAAAACGATAACAAGAATAGTCATTTTAGTCGTATAGTTTTTGTTTTTGTTTTTAGGGCGCTTTGAGTGACACCATGTCAGGTTCACTTTTTTTGTAAATTTTTACCAAGTCAGTGCGTGATAAATCGCACTTACTGCCCGTCATAGAGTCGAACAACGAGCAATACGCGCGCCATTGTTAGTGTGCAGTCAGCTGTGTGCCCAGAGAATGGGCATGAGTTGCTCGATGATATGACGGGCAGGAAGTGCGATTTATCAGGCAGTGACTTGGTAAAAAAATTGGCAAAAATGGGAACCTGACATGGTCTTACTTATACGTCCTATATACTCGTCCAAAATGACTGTTCTTGGTATTAGTCGAGTAGATTTTAATTAGACCTGGAAAAGGCTTATAAAAAAAGTTGCCCAATGTTGCCAAGGTGGCAACAAAGCTGAACATTTTCCTTAACCCTTCTAGAATATGTATCAACAAAAAAACATTGGACTAAAGAACTTTTCCAGGTCTTGTACACGACCCAATGGACCGTCTACCGGACTATATCGTTTTTCATTTGAAAGGACACTCTATCCGGTGGAAACAATCATTTTGTTACTTTATTTTGGGAAGTGCCCCGTTCCGTTTTTTGGGGCCACCCTGTATTGGCGAACAAATAATCACATCCATTGACATTAATTCCTGGATTCGTCACCCGACCCAAGACTAAATGGTTAAAGCCACAATGCGTCTTTTTAAATATATAATTTAAGACGTTGTCCTGGTCGTTTCAATAAGAGTAAACGGTAGGAGTACAAAAACAAAACAAAAAATCAATAATACGCAGAATTGTACAATCATGTGAGAACAAAGATGGCCACTGCTTGCTTCAACATAACGGGGCGGTATCGCATCCACTGATTCACACCGCCGTCGCGAACAAAATCACATCGACATATTGACGAACAGAAGGTGGCGCTTTTGTTGTTTTTTCGTAGAGAGCGAGCTAGCGCGTTGATGGCAATTTATACAGCTCGCTTCAGGGGACTATTGTTCGCGGTTTTCTAAGAAAATCCTATCTACTGCAGTGGATGGGAGTAGGTAACTCACTTATCTAAAAACAAACAAAACAGTCATCACCCTTTCGAAGAAATTGATTCCTCTATTTTCATCCGTTTGCCTTCAAGGATGCGAAGGTCGATGGTACTTTAGTACTTTAGGGTTAGCTTTATACCTTTATGGAGACGATACAATAATCATATGTTCAATGTTGCTACTTCATTGTATGTCCACAGACAAATAAAGATACGTATATATACATTTACAAACAATAATATCCGAATCCGAAAGCATGTACATTGTGTCAAGTAAGACATTGAAGGTCGATGCTACTTTAGATATAATAATAGTAAGATGGTAAGATAATAAGATGGCAGATTGATATTCAATGTCGTTACTTTATTGTATTTCCACGTAAAAACAAAAAATGTATACATAATTATGTATAATGTACAAACAATCACAAAGGTTTACAAACAACATATTATAATACAGAATGTATGTCAAGTAAGGCTTCGAAGGTCGATGCTACTTTAGATGTTAGCCAATACATGTATATTGGAAGTAAGATGGCAGTTTCATACTCAATGCCGTTATTTTATTGTATTTCCAAGTAAAAACATAAAATTTATACATTTACAAACAATCACAAGGGTTTACCAACTACATATTAGAATACAGAATGTAAGTCACGTAATGCTTCGAAGGTCAATGCTACTTTAACTAGTAGCTAGTATATTTGAAGTAAAGAAGTAGTTGTAGTTAAATGTTGTAATTTAAAGGGATCTAGTAACTTTGTTGACAAGTGCAAAAAGTGATGAGTGATTAATAAAAGGTGTATTGGTGTGATCTGATATGTCCACAAAGTAATGTGTGAAAATTCCAGGTTAATTGGATATTTTTAGCTGAGATATGAGCAAAAACTCAAAGTGATATTCACTAACTCATTGCACTCACTTTGTGCACGGTTCTCGCGGTCCAGTGGATATGAACACTTCAACTGTAAATATCTTTTTAACGAAAGGGAAATTTGAAAAACCGGAACCTGTCCCATGATTTTATTGTTAATACAAATACAACAAGGTATGAGGGAACCGCTAGAATTCCAATTGGATTTTGAGGATATCCAATATTTGATGTAAGGGAGTAGGTAGTTCAATGTTCAATGTTGTAATTGTATGTATTTCCACGTAAAAATAACAAAATACATGCGCATTATACAAACAATCACAAAGATAAACAAATTCACAAAAAAACATATTATCAGAATTCAGAATGTAAATCATAAAAGCTTCGAAGGTCAATGCTACTTCAGGAGGTAGCTAGTATATTGGTAGTAAGTAAGAGAACAGTTCAATGTTGTTGAATAATAGTTTATAAACGAATAATAAATTATACATGTAATAATGTTCGAAATTTGGAGGAAGCTTAAAGAGGCTATGCTAAACCCTGGTCCAGACTCCACCCCTCATGTCGATCGAAGTCCTACCCCCCCCCCCCCCCCCCCCTACCCCTCTCATACACACACTACCCCTTATGTTGACCCCGTATACAAAAAACACCACAGCTCGCCCCACGGCTGTAAACTATCTGAGTGATCGTTCATAATTTAATATTTTTGAGTCGGAAAAAACCCCGACGAGAATCGATTCATAATATGATATCTTGTTTCGGTAAAGGAAGGTGAATTCGTAATGTTTGTAATGTTTTGGCTTTGGAAAGGAGAGTTAATGCATATACAGTGAACTATTTGAGCGTTAAAAGGGAAGTGGATTTGAACGTATATTAGGTAATATTTTGGCTTGAAAAAGGAAATTAATTCATAACATGTACAGTAAAGCGTGGTCGTACTGATTGGTGGTCACACCTTATGTATTTTGTTGTTGTTGTTTATGTTCTCCTTATGTTTTTTTAAATTTTAGTTGTCCTCCAAATTATTAGGGGAGGGGGGGGGGGGGGGGCACAGACCCGCACCCCCGTAGCTACGTCACTGACATACAGGGGAATTGGATTTGCACTCTATTTGCACCGCAATTCGTATTTTGGTTTGGGAAAAGGGCCGGGAGTGAATTAATATAAAATTCTTAGTTTCTCCAAAAGGAATTGTACTCGTATTGATTATCATAGAGACGAGGAAAGAACTATCAATCCACACTGTACCGTAATATTTTACTTTTGGGCAAAGAGAAATGGATTCATAATATAAAAATCTTAGCTTTCAACTGTCAATAAGTGAGTTTAATTCGGAATGCTTAATTGGAAACGCCGGGAACGAATTCGCGATGCAAAAATGCAATGGTTCGGCTCGGAAAAACGTGCGATGAATTAATAAAAATGCAATATTTTGATCGGACTCGGCGAGAAGAAGGGACGTAAACAGGAAGAGAAGCGACATGTTATACAATTGCTCACGGTCAGTAAGCCTTTCCATAGTGGCGTAGAGTGGTCGCAATGAATGGGGGAGGGGGGGGGGGGGTACACAATTTAGTGGGGAACATCATAAATGTTTATATTTAAACAAATGTCCCACACACTGCTTCTAACTATTTTCTTCTGTCTTGTAACTTGTATTTTTGTAATTTGTGCATAATATATAGTTGTGTTGTATTTTACATTGTATTGTGCTTTTTGGTCGAATAAATAATAATAATAATAATAATTTAATTTTGTTTTTGTCAAATGGTTTGGATTGGTTGGTTATTTTTTTTTTTCGCAGACGCGTTCAATTAATCATGATTATTTACACCTGGAGCAACCCTTTATCGTCACCATCCAATAGACGCAGCCAAGGTTTGAACCCGGGCCGATTAGTACGAAGAGTGGAGCTCTGACCACTAGACCAGGGCCCCGTTGCAGAAAGAGATACAATCGATTGTAAGTTGCAATTAATCGTAAGTCAGATCACGTGTTCTAGATGCGCAAATCTGATTGGTTGAAACGCGTAAATTTTCTGACTTACGATCAATCGTAACTTACAATCGATTGTATCTCTTTCTGCAACGGGGCCCAGAACACCTCTCATGTGGGAACAAAATTACCCCTTATGTTTTGTATTGTTTTTGTCAAATTATTGGGGGCGGGGAGAACGTGCCCCCCCTCCCGTAC
The DNA here is from genome assembly GCA_037951105.1 of Echinarachnius parma. Classification (NCBI taxonomy): domain Eukaryota; kingdom Metazoa; phylum Echinodermata; class Echinoidea; order Clypeasteroida; family Echinarachniidae; genus Echinarachnius; species Echinarachnius parma. Next base: position 13,296 of record JBAMJV010006952.1, on the reverse strand, counting down.
CTACGCCACTGCACTGCATAGAAATATAATTATACATTTTGATTTCTTGTCAGTTGTGTATCGAATTTCCCTGATGGGTGATAACAAAAACAGGAAATTAATTTACCTCTCTTTAGTTTCTCTCTCTCTTCTTTTGTTTGTTTTCCTATTTCATGCTATTATTTTGTGCAGTAGTTGATCTGTCATATAATTTATATTCTAAAATTCAGGCATTGCAAAACATCGATCTTCCAGAAATGAAAACATATTTTTCATGCCGTAATTTCAAACTACAATTAAGACCACTGGATGACCTTTCCTTCTTGTGGGAATAAAATAATTGTGGTAGAATTATATGTAAGAAGTAACTGAACTGATTTCATCGTATGCAAATTGAATAATTTGTGATCGATTACGCACTATTATAACAATCGATCATCATTAAATACACTGATTTTACTGAATTTATTATAATAATTACATTACTGCATTATGTTTACATCTTTTTTCTTCATTTCGTTTATTAATTTCAAAATCAACATTATGTACAAAGATTTTGAATGACATTGATGTCATTATATTGCATAAACCTGAGGAAATATCTCTGACTGCATTTTACTAACCAAAATAAATTATTTATAAAATAGATATATATACTCTCCAGAACACTTTACAGGTACTCTGGTTTCTCTGCAATACGCATAAATCTTTCGCCTTTTACTAAAGATTTCCGTGCAGAGGAGCACAATGATGAGTCTTTGACTTATTTTTCTCTGGTCTACCACTGGTAGGCCTAGCAATCTCATGAAATGACAGAAATACAAAATTTGTAATTACTACGTATTATGCACAAGACTTGTGTATTTAATACATTAGTCTTGTGCATAATACGTAGTAATTTAAAAATCAAGGAAAGTTGCCACTGTAGACAGGTACGTGACCCCCATAATGAATAGACAGGTTCCGTGTCGTTGATTGTCTCTTCATTGGGGTCACTTGTGGTAGCCATTGTAGGCAGATTGGCTTTTGTATTGCCCGCTAAGCCAGGTTTGATTGTACAAACTATAGGTTAGGCCTACTGTTGGTTATATAAAATACATGAAGTTGTGTAGAAATCAAAACGGACCAAAAAGAGTATATGCTACATTTGCTTAAAGAGGAAGAAAATCCTATCCTTTTGACTAAATGGATGTGATGAGAGCATAACTCCTGTCATATTCCTGATTACAAAAATAATCAATTTTTCAATGCCCACAGGAGGCGGCCATTTCTTCAACTACTCGCGGTGAAATGACGTGTCAGGCGGAGGACACAATAGCGGGTTACGATATGCTATTGTGTTCTCCGCCTGACACGTCATTTCACCGCGAGTAGTTGAAGAAATGGCCGCCTCCTGTGGGCATTGAAAGCAGACGACAGTGGTCCATAAAATATTGATTATTTTCGTTATTGGGAATATTCATGAGGAAATAAGTGACTAGAAACGACAGGAGTTATGCTCTCATCACATCCAGTAAGTCAAAAGGCTAGGATTTTCTTCATCTTTAAAGATTTGACAATCTTGTCATACTTCTTTATGTGAACGATCTTCTTGAGCCCATGAGCGCTTGGAAGGAATGCTCCCCAGGGAGTGGAGATGGTGCACACAATATGTGCTGGTTTGCATTGTATCCTATGACCGGGGTAATAAAAGTGTAAAGCGCTATGAAACATTTATGTATTTAGCGCTATATAAGAAACTATATTATTATTATTATTATTCTATTCTTTTCTTTTGATTTCGACAAAAAACGTAATATTTTCCCGGCGGTATTTTGACATACCTCTGCACATGAATGTATAGCAAATGGATCCCCCCTTTAAAAAAAAAAATGATAAAATAGATGACAATTATAATAATTATAACTATGAATTAATAAATAATTAAAAGAAGTGTAATAAACTAATAATAGTGTAAAGCGCTCATAGATGATTATTGTATCATATTAGCCGCTATATATTAATCGAACCTATTATTATTATTATTTATCATTGATAAACATTGATAAATAATAGATTAATTGATACAAAATACACAAATAAAAGCACAATTGAAAGATGCATCGATCGGACTTGGGTGGGGATCGAACCAACGACCTCTTGATTACTAAACGGGCGTGATAACCACTGTCTTTTTTTTCTCACAACGACTCAAACACTGGTCATCCAGCATGTCGAGTATCTATTACGTCGATGAGGGGCAAAAACACAATCATGTATTAGATAATGGACGAACAAAATTGATTATGATATTCTTTCCTGGTAACAAGACCAGCTTGCACGTACAGCCGCTTACTCATCGCTTACGGGGTCGTATCATGCCGCCGCCCGCCTCGTCATCGGGGTGGCGCGCGGTCATCGTCAGGGTCGAAGCCCGCCAGACAACAATTGGGGGATGGTGGCGTCGCGGCCAGGCGTGTCATCCGAAAGAAAGGGGGTGGGGAGGGGTGGGGGAAGGGTCGTGGGGGTGTTGGCGTCACGAAATGATGAGGAGACCATAATAAGGAGATGCGGACATTGATTTTTTTTTAGGGATAACATTTTACTTACACGTTGTTTTATATGTACATTCCTATAATTGCAAGCCATTCAGACAACAGTAGTGAGATGGTGGCGTCGCGCCCAGGCGTGTAATACGGAATATAGGGGTGGCGGAGGGGAGGAAGGGTAGTGGGGGTGGGGTCGTCACGAAGGGAGGAGGAGTCAGGAAGAAGAAGATGCGTACATTTTTTTCAGGAATAAAGTGTACTGACTCTATATTACATAATGTACATTCCTATTCCACTCCAAGCCCGTCCGACAACAATGGTGAGATTGGCGTCGCAAGAGGCAACCGCCACACGTTTGACGCCGTGCAACTTAATGATAAAAAAAAATAAGGGTTTATACAATAATGATAATAAAGAAATGTTTACTGATTCGAGCTGATTATGATTAAATCTGCTTAAAAACAATGAACAATAATAAGACTAAAATGTGATGGCCTTAATCATACAAAACACATCATACAAAATCCATCCTAATACAATCAGTAAGGTATCATCAAAAGAAAAAATATGATGTAAGCTTTATCTCAACAATGACCAAAATGCTTTATTGTTTTGTTTTTCCATTTGAAAAGTGTTATTGGCTGGAAATAAAGACTACAGTTTACAGTTTATTTTTTGTTATGGCTTAGTTTCTATTTCTATTTCCTTTAAGGTTTAATAGGAAATCAAACGGAACGGGAGTGTACATTATTTAATAAAGGGTCACTAAACTTTCTCCCTGAAAGCAAATTGTATAACGAGCATCGATTTGACCAGACATTTTGAAAATTAATATTTTCTCAGTTCGTCAATTCGATTGACAGCGGTCAATTAATAAGCTCATGGTATACTCTAAGAGAAAAACATATTACTCTCTCTCCCTCTCTCTCTCTCTCTCGCTTTGCATCTGTCTCATTTCTACCAATCTCTTATTTGTCCTTACTTCCTTTATAATCTCTCTATATATCCCCCTATCTCTCTTTCTCTCCTTGAATTTTACGTTTGCTATTTATTTCTCATTTTGTACCTTATACCTACCACCATGTATTGATTCGATAAAAGGACATTTTGGAAGTCGGAAGGGAAAAGAAAATGCAAACAAATCGATGTTATGGATATGGAGACACGAGAGAAGTAAGTGTTGAGGTGCTCCACGAGTGAATAATGAATGGGAAATAAAATGCATTACTGTCATTGTTCACGCGCGGTTCTCGTTCATGAACCCATCAATCAAACAAAGCCACATGCACGAATTCAAGTATGTGGGACTGGTCGAGGAGAAACGATAAACGAAATAAAATACTACACGTCTCCAAGGCTTTGTCAATTTGTTAGCGCGAATGAAGTTCGTGATTTGTCGACTCATCTCTGTAATCAATACTTTTTAATGGCTGTGAAATGTCTATATTGTAATTCTAAAGGAAAAAGAACGACTCTTCGTCACATTATCCAATCAATCAAACAAAGCCACACGAATTCAAGTATGTGGGACTAGTCACATAGACTACAAGAATACTACACATCTTAAAGGCAGTTGTGAATACAAATGTTTGTCATGTTTTATTGACTCATCTCTTTAATCAATACTTTTTAATGACAGGAAAATGTCTATGATTGTGAGGAGATTGTATTGTACGGCTCTATTTCGCGCATCTGACAAATCCACACGAATTCAAGTATGTGGGACTATTTGAGGAGAAATTACAATAACACTAATCACAACTCCAAGCCTATGTACTTTTTTTTTTTAGTGCGAATGATGTTCGTGATTTTTTTGACTCATCTTTATATAATCAATATCTTTTAATGACAGTCTAGAAAAATAATGCAACAAATAGATTCTACTATAATATACGACTGTTGTACGTGCTTCCATCGATCGGGCAAAGTCGCACGAATACAAGTATGTGGGAATTGTCGAGGAGAAATAACAATAACACTACACAACTCAAGGCTAAGGCCAACAAAATAAATTTGTTTGATTGGAGTAACGGGCAACCAAAAATTAGGGTAGGTCGGTAGGGATTTTTTTATTTATTTTTTATTTTTTGTTCGCACAAATACACAAAACACACACATAACACATCGCAATTGCAAATTCTATTGCAAATTTGTATTTATTTATTTATTTTTAATTTTTTTTTAATTTAAAAAAATAAAATTCAGAAAAAAACCTCTAGGGTCGGCGTGCATTAGCGCCGGTATTTTTTAGGGGCGGGCGGGTTACGCCAATCCAACCATTTATTTTTCATGGCCTAAGTAAATGGGTAAGCGCGAATGTTGTTCGTAGTTTGTCGACTCTTCAGTTCTCTATAATCAATCTCATTTAATGGCAGTCAAATGTCTATGATTTCGAGAAAAGATGTATTGTACGGCTCTTGTTCGCCATTCCATCAATCAGACGAAGCCGCACAATTTCAAGTATGTGGGACTATCCGATGAGATATAACAATACCACTAAATACATTTCAAGTTTGTAAGAGTTTGGCAATCGATTGACGAGATCGCCATAAGTGCATGTTGACTTGGCGAATTTCCATAATCAATACACTTGTTAAAAGTTTAATGACAATAAAAATGTCCACAAAATACTTTGTACATACAGTTTCGTGAAGACATCAGTCAATCGATTTTAGTAGATCTCGCCATTTGTAAATGTATACATTATTGATTGCATGATTTAAATACTATTGGTAAGGTTTATTGTTTAAATTGTGATGGAAATTAAAGAAAACTAAATAATTTAGTTTTCTTTAATTTCCATCACAATTTAAACAATAAACCTTACCAAATCTTGAAATTGTCTGGTACTATTGTCTGATTCAATTAAATTCAATTTAAAATTGAATTTAATTGAATCAGACAATAGTACCAGACAATTTCAAGATTCATTCGAGTTATAATATATTAGCTAGGGTTATTATATAACCCACATTCAAGTATCTTTAAACGGTTCGCTCATTGATTATAAATTGAGTCGAATTTGGTATGATTGTGAAGGTAATCTTGCACTTAACAAGCCTCGAGAAATTCATATTTTTTTTATTTTTAAAAATATTTTTAAATCGAAATTGAAAATGAGAAAAATTCACCCTCCAAACCAGGCCCAAATTCACCCCGATCTCGCCGCTTAGGTCGATGACGTGTGACGAGGGGGTGAATTCTCTGCTATATCGCGGTATACATCAGTTTGCGTGCATTATTTTGTTTACAACGTCCATCGCTCGCTCGTTTTGCAACATCGGAAATGAAGAAACAAAAATCTAGAATTGCCCAATGTTAGTGTAAAAGTAGATATTTTACCGTATGAGTGGTTATTTTCCCAAAATTAGAGATTTGTTTGACAAATTGAGAGACGCAAATTGAACGTGCCTCGAAAAAAAGAAATGCCCGTCAGTTGAATGATACGAACACGCACTAGAGTTTCAGCGGCACCGCTCCGCGAGACAGGCTGTGCTCTATAGCTATACCTAGCTAGCTGCACGCCAACTGCCATGACTGCCTTGTAAGTAATTGCACTTTTAAAATGCTCCGAAAAGGAACGAAAATGCAAGATTATTACGAACACACCTATTCTAGACTATCTCTTATTTTACTTACATGTTTGTAGGGCTTTTAAAACAAAATACGAGAACAATTACCTGCAAAAACAGCTGATAATAGTGCACTTTACGCGAGCTGAATTGAAGCGAGCTACATACACTGCACTAGCCGCTATTATATTGCATGCATTGTCATGTCCACCGCATACGCGCACGGTCGAGGCTCTCCACGTATCGTGCATGCTGCCGGCGAGTATGATTCAACTCGCAGACTAAGTGATTTATTTACCTATTTTTACTTTATCAGACACATTAATGAATAAAAGAATAACTTTACAACGAATATAAACTGTTGTTTTATTAGTTCAAACAGTTTAAACCACCATAATTGTATAGAAAAGAGTTTAAACAACCACGGAATCCCCGGTATAAAGGGGTATAAATCCGGTATATAATGTGGTAGAAACCGAGGCTTCTGATTGGATAACCCCTCGCTCTACGTCAGTACAACACACCCAGCTATCGGACCCCGCTCGTAGCTGGATTGTGGTTTTGAAGCAGCGTTTAGTATTTTCATTTTTGTTTTAATTTTCGGATGTGCGTGTACTTGGAAAGTGATATTTTCATTTTCTGTATGATTTGAACTTTTTGGAAAGATGAAACTTGGCTTATGTTGCTTTTTCTTTGAATAAACACTTTAACTATGAAGTGGATAAAAGAAATCTTTATCATGATTTAATGATACAAATAAAAAAATCTTGTTACAGCAAATCACATGATCGGTGTCTTCCTTCAGACAAAGGTCACGTGACCATGATAAGTGCATGGAGTTATCTACTCCTGATATGAACATGGCCATTGATATTTGTGACCCACTCTGGCCAAATCAGGCTCAAGTCGGCGAAAATCGAAATTAAAATTTGTTATACTTCTTGATATCTCATGCATTCGCTTCTATTTGAAACAAAAATCGTGAAAATTATACATTTGGTAGAATTATGGTCGTATACAATTTTGCTGAAAATGAATACATGATTTTCACGTTTTAAGCCAATTTTCTGCAAAATATGAGTTGACAACATAAGCATGATTGTGCCAGAGACGGTCACATTTTCTACACACCATCAGCTAGCACTACGTGACAACTTTGAAAGTCATTATGTTGTCACCACTCTACAGTATTATACTCACCAATATCCGGACCGGCGGCGATAGGGGATAAATACTATCGGTGTAATCGAGGTCACTATCGCCCGGTTATTATGATCGACTCATTCCGGTATAATTACCGGATCGAAAACGACTCCCTAGTTGGGTGCATGGTTAGATGCCACTTTGAATGCTGATGATGGATCTGGCACAGATTGGTATTGAGATGATGATGATGAGGAGGAGGAGGAGGGGGTGGAGCATGATGGTGATGATGATGATGATGATGATAATACAAAATGAATGATGATGGTGATGATGATGATGATACGAAATTAAGATGATGGTGATATTGATGATGATGATGATGATGATGATGATACGAAATTAAGATGATGGTGATATTGATGATGATGATGATGATGATGATGATGATGATGATGATGTTCATGATGAAAATAATGATGATGTTGATGATAATGATAGTTGTCATCCCGTTCAGAAGGTGTATGTATACTAATTTTCAGGCTACCATGGTAAACAATAAAAAAAATTACAAATGTTTAGCATTGTATTGAATGTTGGAATAGATCGATTATTTCACCAAAAACTGAAATGAGAAGGTAGGCCTATAGTCCTTCTTTCCAAGCCACATAGTTCAACAGAAAACAGAGTTATGAGATAATAAGAATCCCTTTGAATACGACAGATCTTAATACTCCAGGCGTTTTCAATAACGTGTCAATACCAACGCAGTGTGATGAAAAACGGAAGGAGACGACAAGATGTAAAACCCTGGAGGTGAAAACAAAATAATCGACGTTGTCACGAACAACCAGTCATTTCCTGCTCATCCTCCAAATTAAATGAATCCCATCCAATTCTCTCTAGATTAAACCTCTGAATGCTAGATTGAATCACAAGAATCCATTTGAACCTGTTCTTTTTGAAGAAACAAAAATCATGGAGAGTTTACCCCCCCCCCCCCCCCCTATTCCGGTATAATGAATTGAAATGATGATTGTCTATAATGACAAATTTATATAATCAGCTTTTCGACACTACGAGGACACGGAGGCGATGAATGAGCGCATGAAACAATGCATGAAATCCCACCAGAGTAGTTCACACTTTAACATTATTAATGTTCACTTGTATATATTTGAAGGTCTCCATTCTAGAATTTAGAAACCTTTTTATTTTGGAACTTGTAATCTTGATCATGATGAAGCATGACGCCGTCGATTGTGTGTATAAAACAATGCAATAAACTCCAGAGAAGGTATTAAAGCAATATAAGGATTTTAGCCCCATTTTCACTTTTCTTTGAAGGTACGTTAAGAAACTTTCAAATTGGAACTTGTAATCATGAATGAGCATTAAACCGCTAGGCAGCGACATGACGTCGACTAAGTGTACAATACAATGAAAGAAAATTCCGACCAGAGAATCTGCAGATTTTAACCCTAGATTTCATTTTAATTTGTATTAGGTCGATACGTTCCGTTCGTTCGGAAATATTTAAATTCTTGATAGAACGTAATTAAAACGGCAGAAAACGACACAACCCCGACTGAGCGTTTGGAACAATGCAATAAATTCCGGAGAAGTTCAGGTTTACAACTTCATTTTCACTTTCATATAAAGGCCTATATCTTATATTTCAAATTCGTTTAAATCGAAACTTGAAATCAAGATAGAGCCTTTAACCGCCAGGCAGCGCCACGGCGTCGGCATAGTTTATAAAACAATGCAAGAAACGGGCAAGAAACTCCAGAGAAGTTTAACAGTTTTCACACTCATTTTCACATTATGTTCGTTTAGAAACCTTTCTGTAATCAAGATTGAGCCTTTAACCGCCAGGCAGCGACACGGCGAGGCGTCGGCTGAGTGTGAGCACCGGCGCCGAGCCGGCTTATTATCTACTTGACCTACCGATGTGGGCCCGCACGGCACTCCCGTGAGACAAAAAAGGAGGGGATGGATGCGTTAGAGATAGAGAGGGAGAGAATGAGGGGTAAAAGATAGAAAATAGATAGTGAGCTGGAAAGATAGAGGTGAGAAGCTTTAGGGAGAGAGAGTGAGATGATGATTTAGAGAGAATATGGTGTACGTAATAATAACAGGGATTCATAGGGTGTGAAGAATTTATGCATTGCATATCTGATGCATATGATTGGTACAGAGGGAGCGAGAGAGGAAGAATGAAGGAAAGAATTGCAGGACATTTTTTTCCAGTTGCTGTTTTACACTTTTCGTGGACATATCCGTGGCAAAGTACTGAGCTAAATTAAAAGTAAAACATAAAGATATAATTTTATAGTGAGCTGATATAGAGAGTGAGAGTGTAGGAGTGAGGGTGATTTAAAAAGGGATACGGAACATAATAAAGATATCTATAGAGAAAGGGAGAGAGAGAAAAGAGAGGAGAGGAGAGAGAGGGGAGGGGGGAGGGGGGGGGGGGGGAGATGGAAGAGGAGATAACACATAAAGGGAAGATAAACATTAACACAAGAGGAAGACGAGAAAGGGGAAGAAGGAGGACAGACACAGTATAGAGAAATGAACAAAGAAGAAAATACCCCTAATCGTATAATTCCACTTGCTTTTCGTAGAAAGTTGTTGTGCTTTTTGAATAATGGATGAGCCGGTAATAAAATAAATATCAATTTCATTCTGGCCTAACGACTTGATCCGATTGTTGGTCATTATGATAAAGAGTGGTGATAATACTGATTGGATTAGTGTTTGTGTGCGTCACTTGTGGGCGTGTATATATGCGATTGTGGCGTGTGTTTATTCGACGTTTATGTACATGTGTGCGTGTGTGTGTGTGTGTGTGTGTGTGTGTGTGTGTGCGTGTGTGCGTGTGTGCGTGTGTGTGTGGGTGTGTGTGTGTGTGTGTGGTGTGTGTGTGTGTGTGTGTGTGTGTGTGTGTGTGCGCGCGCGTGTTTGTGCATCTGTGTGTGTGTCTGTGTGTATGTGCGTGTGTGTGCGTGTGTGTGTGTGTATGTGTGTGCATTTGTATGAGCAATAGTATGTGTGTGTTTCCTTATGAATTGAACGAAATCTACGTTAGATGAGAACTTATCATAAGCGATAGGAGAACAAATAATACAAATTTTCTTCTTTGATTACAGGAGTAAAAGTGCGAGGATAGAGATAAGGGATTCCTGTTTGCCCATTAGCCCCCATCCCCACCATCCCCACCCCCTCCCCATCCCTCTACGATCTCATCATTATCCCTTAAGCGTAATTTTTAATCATCCAACAAAGTTTTGCCTGCCAGACAACAATGATGGTTTCGTGCAGTATCAGGCGACTATATAAAATCATTCTCATAAGATTCATATAGTAAGAACAAACTTCCCCAGTTCCCGTACAGTCACCCGTAAGCGCTCAAGAACCTAAACCTACAAAAAAAGCTCTGTTCCGACCGCGTCTGGCTCCCCTGACCGTCTCCAATAGAGAAAAGTCATCTATCTATGTTAGAGTTTGATATTTCTGACCAATTAAAGATCAATTTATGTTCAGACACCAATATGGCGTCATCCAGTCCACTACTGGACTTTCTCAACACTCATTTTTAGTAAACTTCTGGAAAACATGAAACTTTCTTAACCAATCATAACAAGGATTTCAGGCAGCCATCCTTTTAGGGCAGGCAGATTGGTTCACTATTAAACAGACAACAATCGAATTACTCCCACATAGTGCTAGACACGACCGAGCCTTCCCTCCCTAACCAATAACAGAACACATTCAGACAATCCGCTATTTACAAGAAGAAATCATAATGCAATGTCCATCTATTTACAGCGAGGTATATACGATAACCGTCGTTTAAAGTGGGTGGGTCGTCGTATCAGTGATGGCGGTTTGCAACAAGCTCAAAGGGATGCGCCACGTTCTGCGTGTTAATACGCACGCCGCGGTTCTGTAGCTTTACGGTACAGAGTGTCGCGCACACGCCAGGGACACGCACGATTCCGCCTAGTTATGACATCGACATACCGAGAGGTTATGAAGACATGAAGCTGCCCTACGCGCATTCCGGTGATGCAGCTACTTTAAATTGATTTTGAGACAATACAATGACATCACCAAGCAGGTCACGACTGACAAGATGACTGTGATATGTTTCGAAGGAACACAATGGGGCTGGTCACGTGGTGCCGGAATGGCATTAAAAAGGGTTCTCCATCGGCGGAGACATGTCTATTAGGTCTCCTGGCTGTTTTTTGTTTAAACATGTTAAAGGTAGTTGATTACAAATTGGCAGATGACTCACATAACAACAACAACAATAACATCATAGGCGTTTTACCAGAGACATACGATGGCAATATACATGTGGTGCCGACATGGAGTTAGCCTTTAATCAATGGGCTTCTTGGTACAGTTCTCATTGAACAATATAATATACATGTACATACACTGTCATAACTCTAACATGTACACGCTTCTTTGATTGCACCCGGTTACGGGCTTTGTGGGAATTGCAATAGTTTTCAATGGTAAATAGCGTTGAGCAGTTGAGTGAAGGCTGCGACAAGAAGCGCGTTGATCAAAGGCTAAATGGAATCATCTAGGCGCGTCGCGAGGACTCATATCGCTCCGATCTCCCCGGGATGTTTATGTTAACAGGGATGAACACAATTGAGCCACACTTAAATGAAAGAAAACTAACATGAAAGAAAAATGACTGCAGCGACATCAGCAAGCGACGATTATAGCGAAGATGAGGAGCCAGTTGGTCTTAAGGGAACACAATGGTCCCTGATCAAGCTGAGACGATCCTGCTAGTCTGCTGGTTGTGTCGCCATGGCTTCAGCGAGGCGCGACGTACAGACCGCCATCGCCCAGTCACGCCCAACGCTCCCCGAGGTCGTTTATGTTAACAGGGCGATTGTGTCCGTGCGGCCGAAATACATTACATTAGTTAGGGGATGGAAATCGCTATGGGATTTGGGGGGGGGGGGGGGGGGGGGTGGGGAATAATCGGGATTTAAGTTGTGTTTCTTGATTTTTGGCGATTGTTGGTGTCCGTGCGGCCGACATACACTAGTTAGTTAATCGCTTCATGGGATTTGGGGGATGAGGTTCAATGATCAAGATGGGTATTCGCAATCATATTAGTAAATGCAATTGCGTTTCCTGACATCTTCACGTTAAGAGGTGTGATTATGTTCGTGAGGCCGACTTATATTAGTTAGGAAATGGAAATCGCTTTATGGGATTTGTGGGATGAGATGTAATCAGGATGTAAATTGAATTGCGTTTCACGACTTTTCTACATCTTCATATATAGGAGGTGCGGTTGTTTGTGTCCGTAATACATGTACAATGACTTAAAATGATGCAAATAATTGAATGTAATTAAGGGGTGGGGATTAATCGGAATGTATTTGCATTTTGATTCATATTTAGTAAACGAAATTGCTTTTATTTACTTTCCACATTTTGATTATTAGAGGTGCGATCGCTTGTGTCCGTGCGGCCGACATACTAGCCTTTTAACAAGGCGATCGCGTCTAAATGGCATGCAGGAACGACTGAACGCGTGGTGGAGACTATCCGGCGAGTGGCGAAGTGTGCATAGTAGTCGTGCTGTCCAGTCGTTCCGTGCATTCAACTCAGCTCAGACGAGACAGGCTTGTCAAAAGACTACCGACATACATGAGCATGATCATGATGATGAGTTAGAAGATGCAAACAGCTTCATAGGATTTGAGTAACGAGGCATATAATCGGGATGTATATTCGCATTAGAAATGATTAATTTTGGTTAATAAAATTGCGTTTCTCGACTTTTCTACATTCTTCAACATCGTCATGTGAAGAGAGGCGATATGTCCGTGCCACCTGAGGTCGCTAGGATACTGTCGTTGGTTGAGAAAAAGGGGCTCTACGTCGCGTTTAGTACTTTGGAGTGTAAGGTTTATGTAGAGACCATAGGTGTACGAGGCGACGGGGGGGGGGGGGGGGGGAGCGGGCTGGGGGCTGCACCCCACCCAATACGGCTATATTCGGGCACAAATCATATAACAAATAATACG